>PVIH01007502.1:0-99842 GCA_004025045.1 Sigmodon hispidus
GTGTTGGGAGGGGGAAGAGACCTTGAATAAGGATATACAGGGATGAAAAAAAAATTCAGAGGGAAAGATGAACACAAAGAAAATATAGGTGTAGCAATTTGTATTTCTTCCCTTGATAAGCCATGCTTATCATTCTTATCCTCTGTATAGTTATTGTTAACTCTTCCACATTTTAAATTCTTTTTACTGTGTTTTTTTTGATAAATACAAAATAAAGAAGGAAAAAAAATACAAAATATGTTGCAAACAAATATGTTTATTTAATGAAATCACAAGTTTCCTTTCTCTCTTGTTAGTGAAGTAGCCATCTGTATCCTTTGTAGAGGAGAAGCTCTTCATTTTCTGTGGTCTCCACTGGAAATGTGCCGACCCCTCTCCAGAGAACTTTAGCTTATTTGGGTTATAGCATTAGTCACTTGGAGCTCTGCTTTCTTTCCCTAAAGGAACACATTCCATTAATTTGCTGGGAGCTGCTGTAATAAACTTAGCTTTCCTTTCCCTTTTGACCTCAGCAATTCACTTAACACATTATTGGACATGATCAACCGTAATAGCATCAGAGAGCAGGGAATCATGACACCTGTCACCAGAAGGATTGCACCGGAAACTCACTCACATTATTGGTTCTGTGGCCTCGATTTAATACAGACTATTAACCCATAGTTTATTTTCTGCTTCTGCATAATTGGAACTACATTTATTAGTGAAGTCTGGTGGAACAACCTTGAGTGTGCCAAGGTATAGTGGCCTGCACAAGAATGATGGCATATTTGGACAATGACTGACAGAGGAACCGAGCTGTTTCCCTAAGGGAGCTTTGGAAGTGTAAGAGGCAGTGAGAACAAGACTTGTCAAAACAGCCACATAAAGGGCCTGTGTCTAAAGTCACAATCTCCATTTAAATGTCTTTGGATATGTTATAAGAAATGTAGCCTAAACTACGGTAGGGCAAGATGACCTTTGTTTCTCTGTGTCTTTCTCTGTGTTCCTTCTATCCTTTCGTCTATGTTTCTCATCTCTCTCTATCATTCTCTTCTGACTGCTGTCTTAGTTCTCTTTTTTAGGTTTTCTAAAGCAGTGGCTCTCAAACCCATCTAATGGTGTGACCCTTTAATGCAGTTCCTCGTATTGTATGACTGCCAACCATAAAATTATTTCATTGCTACTGTAGTTTTGCTACTGTTATGAATTAAAATGTAATTATCCTCCCCAAAGGATCAAGACACACAGGTTGAGAACCACTATTCTAAAATGCTTCGGATTGGATGTCATTTGTCTCCTAATCCTTCCTGCACTGGAAGCTTGCACTTTCATGTGCATCTTTTCAGGTGGGTCATGAAAGAAAGCGATTAGGTCATAGGTTTGCATCTTTCTTTCATTTCTTCCAATCTTTTGTTTGTCTTATGCTCTATTTCTTTAACTGAGATTTTATTATATCCTCTTTTAAGTCTTCATAAAGTTATTTTTAAGGTTTTTTTCTGTCTGCTTCTTCTATATTGGCACATTCAGGTTTCGCTGTTGTAAATCACTAGATTCTGGTGGTGCCATATTATTCTTCATGTTGTTATATGTATTCTTACACTGGTGCCTGCCCATTGCTTCCTTGGATCAGTGCAGAATTTGTCTGTATTTTAGGGAGCTGTGCTTGGTGCAATCTGCTCTAGCTGTGTCTGCTTCTCAGGAAGCCTCTCTTGGTCCAATCTGAGCTCTTGATTTACTTGGAGTAGTATTCTGTGTCCCAGTGAACTTTTCTTGGTTCAACAGGAGCTGACTATTTCTGTGTGTCAGGCATCTCCTCTTGGTCTAATAGGATCTCTTGAACCAATAGGGTCTAGCGAACTCTGTATCTCAGGGAGCTGCTGAGGTCGCAGGGTGATGATACAGTTTGGGGGGAGGAGTGGGTCTTGTAGATGGGAGTGTCCAACAGACTAGGGTGTTAATGGGGAGTTTGGACATGCAAGAGTCTTCCCTGCTGGCCTGGGATTGGGATAGCAATAGGTTGTTCCCTGTGGCCTTGGTCCCAGTGACCAGGCTCTTTGGCTAGGATAGGTAAAGTGTCACTCACCTCTTGATTCCACAGGGGCTTGTGAATTCTGTTTCTCAGGGAGCTGCTGAGGTTGCAAAGTGATACGATGGTTAGGGTCTTGTAGATTGGGGTGTTAATGGAGACTTCTGGCCTGCAGGACTCTTCTCTGCCTGCCAGTATTACAGCCCTTCATATCAGATGAATAGAAAAAGCACTGTCTCTACCACAGTGGGCTAGGAGAACCCAGACCTTTCTAAGAGGGCCCGTCTCTTGGTGCGTTTGTTCTGCTTAGTACCTGACTTGTTTTTCTTGCTCAATTGCTGTTATGCACAAGATTAAACAGTTGTTAAGTTCCACACAGCTGAAACAGGTCAGGTTCTTCCTCTAAGAGCAAAAAAATACAAACAGGAAGAGAGATATAATTAACGTTTATGGAAAGTAAATTTTTGTTTGCTGTTTATGCTAGGAGAGAGAGCTCATGGGGCATTTATGTAGAAAAATATTAGAATGACTGACCACACTGATGAAGACTAGATAGAAGTTGCCAAGATTATGTGTTGTGGCCTGAATGTGATTATTGGTAGATGGATATAAAGCAACATTAGACAATCACAGTTAATGTTATCCAAATACATTAGGATAAAAGCAGGAAATTCATCATGTAGTTACTAAAATGTGTTTAATAAATACTTATTGAGTGCCTATTATAAGATGGGCATTGCTCCAGGCGTTAAGAATTAAATGGAAGGATTTGGTTTCTTCTTTGAAACATCTCTTTTAGTAAAGAATGTGGTGATATATATATATATATATATATATATTATACTTAATAAAATCTATCTGAAATATTTTAATTTGTAATATTGATTTCTGGCCTGGCCTTTCTAGCCTAGCCCTGAAGTTCAGACCCACTTGCAGCCTCACTACCACTTAGACCCAAATAATCACACAAAGTCTTATATTAATTTCATGCTGATTGACCTATGGTTCACACATATTGTTAGTTAGATCTTTCATCTTAACACAATCTATTTCCATTAATCTGTTTAGCCATGTGTCTTAGTACCTTTTTCTCAGAGCAGGATGATTGTCTTTTTCCCTCTGCATCTGTGTGTGAGTTTGTTACTTAGTATTAAACTCAGGGTTCCAGTTTTACCCAGGCTCACTTTAAACTACCCCTATATACTGAGCAATCCTTGAATGTGGGTAATCTTCTGCCCTAGGCTTCTGGACAGCTGAAATTATGAGTTTTGTCACTGTTCCTATTGTTAAAACCTCTGAAAGAGGGCAATTATGTGGCAATCCCTATATCTGGTAAGGAATAAGGAGCTAAAACTTTCTTTGCAATTGATCTTTCTTTACTATAAAATTACTTATTTTAACATAAAGTAGAAATGGTATGTACATTAAGAAAAAAAGTTTGATAAAAAAACAAGATGTTTAAAAGTATTTATTATTGCCTTAAATGAAGGGAGGATTATATCCTAAATGGGTTGTGTTATTGGCCCAAGAAGGAAGGGGTCATAGTCCATACCAGAAAGTACATATGCACAGGTATGGGCAGGTTGTAAAAAAAATTTCCTTGTAAACATGTGCAAATCTTTATTTTTCAGATTAAACCAAAAAAGTGAGATAATTAATTAGCAAATAAACTTGTAAACTTTCTAGTTGGTGTGAACAGTTTTATATGCAGTGTTAGCCATGAATGTGTAGCAATCTTTAATGGCTAGATCCTTCTTTTGTGACTGTGCTTAGTAGGTTTTTCTTCCAATCCCTATCAATATTTGTGCACATATTTACATATATCATTCAGTCATGGTTCAGGGTATTTTAACCATCTGAGAGTCTCTGGGGGACTTTAGTATTGGCAAAGATGGCTGCTGTGCACAGGACTCTGGGGGTAGAAGACCTGTATTAAGTCCAGGCTTGGACCCTTTCTAGGTATTGGTCTTTGACAAATCAATAATAGCATTGGCCTCCTGGGTAACCTAGGTATAATGTGCACAATAATCCCAAATGTGGGCAACATCTGCTTCCATGAGGTCACCGGATCATTAAGTGACATAATAATGAAGGTAGCTTGTTCTGAGACCTTCATTTGTCAGTCTTGTGAAGGGAGGATTGTGGACTTCCAGCACATTCTCAAATGTTTGTGGTTTCCCTGTGGATACTTCAAAGAAGAAAGAAGTCCTGGGAGTTTCTGAGGAGGCAATTCTTGCAACAATTCCAGGAGCCCAGACACAAGGAGGAAGTCACCAGAGCTGCAGATTGCAGAACTGTGGCTGGGGAGTACCTTCCTTTAGAAACCTTATGCCATCTTATGGCTTTAACTGTTTTTCTTGAAAATAGAGGCCAAGACGATATGCTGAGAGAACGTAGGGCGAGATTAGCTGAATGTTTGAAAACTTAACAGTAAACTGGAAATCAGTAAGGGAATCAACATATACAACACCAAGGATTCATTTGAAGTTGTTTCCCAAGCTACGTCAGTATTGCAGTTCCAGGAAATCAGCAGTTCTAGGAAAATCTGTGTAGGCTTCAGAGTAAGGTTTTGGGCAGATGTGTTCAATTAAAAGTTATGATCAAGTTCACTTCTGCAGGGAGTGGATGAAATGATGATCCATGAAATCCAGACAGGATGAGTGAACCAACCACAGTTGGGAGGTCCAGGACTTCAGAGAAATTCTCAATCCAAGCAATTGTTTTTCTACCATATATGAGTAAGAGTAAGATGTACAAGTGGAAAGAGCATGGAGTAGAACACTGAGCTCCATCAACCTGGGAGGGGATTTGTTTCCCTAACACAGAGAAGACTTGGCAAAGGCAGTGATGGCAAGAGGCAAAGACATTTATCTTACTTCCAAGGAAAGTGAGGTATGAACCTCAGCCACCTGGGAAGACTTTCAAGGAGGTGAGTTACGTGAGTAGATCCAGCACCCCCTGAGTCAAAGTTGATGAGATCTTCTAGACATTGTAGTGTATCTGTAGACTACCATTTTAGGAGTGTGGTTTGAATCTGCAAAGACAGGCCCAAAGACACGCAGACTCTAAGAACTACTGTGCAAGAAAAAGGAAGCAAATGAAAAGAGACAATGGCTGCAGGAGCTAACAGACAGATTTCAGCTAAAGAGAACAAAATGGGTTGTAATGGGTCTGGCCTCAACACGATTTAAAGATGGGTCCTTGCATAAAATACCCCCATGAACATTTAGTTCTTGGCAGATGAGTACTCTTAAAGTGGGAATATTAAATGATGTTGTTTATGTAACAAAATATTTTAAATAGATATTAATATAGAGATGTCCATAATAACTAAAATATATAACTCAAAATAATAAAATAATTTAATAACCAATCCAAATTCCATTCTTTACTCTTCTAAAGCTGTAACAGTTACCCCAGTAAAGCAGAATTATTTAAAATATCAGTAAAGAACATATGACATAAAATAGATATGATTTATATGAATCACTGATTATATTCATTGTAGAGTTCAAGTTTTTAAGTTGATTACTATATTTTCTCCTGAGGTTTGTTTTTCTTCTTGGTTTTTGAGATGGGGTGTCTCTGGGTAGTCCTAGTTGTCCTAGAACTCACTCTGTTAACCAGGCTAACCTCAAAGTCTTAGAGATCTGTTTGCCTCTACGCCTGAGTGCTGGGATTAAAGGCGTGCACCATCACAGAGTTGGTAATCCTGTTTGTAGCCCTACTTAGCTGGAAGTAAGGGAAATAATAAATACCATATAATGAGACCTAAGTGTGTCAAACTGGTCATGCTTCTAGGACCATCATAACTGGGAAATTTGTGGGCAAAAAACTTTCTTCATAATTTGATTCATTGTTTTATTTACTTTAATATGTATTTGAACAAAACAACATGCAAACCAGGTATCAGTTTCTTTTTTTAACCAATAAAAGATAATAAAATAAAAATTATACTTGATATTAAAAATAACAAGTGAGTCTTCATTTTTCATTAGTTGATATTTTTATGAGTGATTTTATTCATGATATGTATATTTTAAATTATTTTTAAAAATTGTTGTGCATCTAATTGGATCGAAATGTTGAGTTCAGGCTGTGCCCTGACCTAAGTTAATCCATATTTTATAAAATGGGGATTTTTTTCCCCTCAGCCTGTATTTTGCTTCAACAGTCTGCATTCTGAGCACAAATTCATGAGCATAATGACTCTTCATTTTAGTGAGCACATGGCATCAGCCATAAGTCAGAGACAGACAAGCAAGTTACACCTGAGAGTAGATAGGGTGCCTCCCTGCAAATTGATCACAGCAAATTGAGACAACAAGAACACAAGAGAATATTAAATTAAATCAAGAAAACAAAGCTTAAGAGCTTATCAGACACTAGAGACTAAGAGAAGCATTTAACTCTCTTACCTGGATCCCATAAAGTGGACAGTCCCTAACACTGCAGTGCCAGTAGCCCTGCAGATTTGTGCTCTACCCTGCCATGTACAGAAGCAACAGTCAGAGAACCCTCTGCTGACTCAGGGGGCCTCAATTCTACTCAGTTCTTACTGTTCACTGTCTTTTTCAAATTGCACCCATTTGCCCACCAGTCCATACCTTGCTACTCTGCAGCTCAGCTCAATGCTGAGTCTCACCTGGCTCAAACCAATAACCCCACAGTGAACCATTGACTCTACAGCAGTGTCCTACCCCCACAGCAAGGTCTCCAGCAGATTGACAGCAGGGTGAGTCACCTGACCTCTGTAGAGATGTTTGCTCTTTGCAACTCTACCAGCTTCTGCTGTAGGATAGTGCTCTTGTACACTGAAAGATTTGTCACTTGAATTGGTTTAATAAAACACTAATTGGCTAGTAGCCAAGCCAGAAGTACGGGTGGGGCAACCAGGCTAAAAGAATTATGGCAGAGGAAGAGCAGAGTCAGGAGTCATCAGCCAGATGTAGATGAAGCAAGATGAAAATGCTTTACTGAGAAAATGTACCAAACTACATGGCTAAACATAGACAGAAATATGGGTTAACTTAAAGTGTAAGTTAGTTAGTAATAGCCTGGATATTTGAGAGTTATTGAACAGAAATTTCCACCTACATGCTTCATAGCTTCTGTTTCTCAGGACTCTTCAAAAATCCCTGAATGCTACTGAGGCTTCTTTAAACATTTATAATTTTTCTGTAACACATCTGCACCTACACGTACTCATACATACACATAAACTTACCTGCACTACATGAGAGAGGAGAGAGAGGGGAGAGAGAGAGAGAGTTTTACTATGTACTATTTAATGTGTGATTTGAGAGTTAATATTAGTACATAAGATTGGAATAGAAAAAACCTTTATGTTTGCCTAGGTTGGCCATCATTGAAATTGAAACTATGTGCCAAAACACTGCTAATTAAATACACATAATTATTTTATTATTATATAGATTCTGACAATGTGGAAAGACATGACACTAGGTCCTTGAGCAGTACTACACTCTATCCTTGAACCATTTATTTTGATAGAAAAAATAATAAGAATAAACTTTAAAACAAGATGTCTTTCAGTTGCTTTTATCATTTCATTGTTACTCAGCATGGGTATAATCACTGGGACCAGAGTTAGTTGGCTAAATATAAACTTCTGTAAATCTGAGGTGTTGGCAGTGCTAAATACATTATATACAGTTGTGAATAAAAGATAGATGGTTTCCCATTTATTCTTCATATTAAGCCATGAAACTTTGCTACTCATTAGATCATTACAACTTGTAATAAATTTTGAAGTTATCTTAGTTATAAACATTATCTGTGAAGGTAGGTTATAAATCCATATGTACATATACATATATATATATTAGTCATATGATAAAAAACATACGATCTATCTTTTTGTCTGTCTTATTTTTCTATTTGTCGCTGAAGAATTGTGTGTGTAATTTTATTTCTGGGTATGGCATGGTTATCCTATGGCCTTTGAAATAAAGATTCTGTTGGACAGAGAGCCATGGCAACAAATTGAGAAAAAACCCAAACCAACCAAATAAACAAAAAACACACAGTGAGAGCTATCTATGGCAATTGCATGATGCTTTTGATATTCACTGTTACGAGGGAAGGGAGGTCACAGTATTATAACTGAGGATTGCTAGTGTACAGGAAGGGGGGAGTTAAGTGAAACGGACATTCCTTAATATAACTTTTCTGAGGTCCTCATTGTCAGTGAGATAAGAGTTGGTAGGGATGCCGATATACTGGCATCATGCTGCTGTCAGTGACCTTTCAACCATATTCTTGTAAATAAGCCCAATAGTTCAGGCTTGCCACCTTGGACTTTGGTAGAATAGTTACTTCTGTTTGTCTTTGGTGCCTTATCTAGATGACCATTCATGTATCCTCAGGGAAAGGTAACACTGTGTGCATGTTGAACCTAGGACTGCATTGTAGTATGAAGTTTCTGGCCCAGACTTTTGAGCCTAGCCCAGACATTTGGACCTGTTCTCATCCCCACTGCCATTTAGGCCCAAGTAAATACACAAAGGCTTATATTACCTTTATGCTGATTGACCTGTGGCTCAGACATATTGCTAGCTAGCTCTTTCATCATAACTCAATCCATTTCCATTAATCTGTTTAGACATATGGCTTGGTACCTTTTCTCATAGAAGCATGGTTGTCTTTTTTCCTCTACTTTGGCTGGTGTCCCTATGGAGCCATCTCTATTTCTGATCTTCCTGTTCCCCAAGTGTTCTTAGTTTGGTAGCTCTGTCCATACTTCCTGTCTGTCTTCTAGCCAATCAGCTTTTTATTAAACTAGTAGGTGAGACAACATACCAGGATACTGCATGTTGTGTGTACATTTTCTTTCACTGAACCCTTGCTCTTTTTTCTTTTATTGTTGTTAGAATATCACTGAGTGAAATGATCTTTGGTTATTATCCCAGAACCACTTCAATAATATCTGGTACTTGTGTTCCACACCCTTTGTGAGTGTGCCACATTAGAAACACCGACAAATACATGGGTGCCTTTGCAGGATGTCAGAATTTACTGAATAACATTAATTTACACAGTAAGGTGGTTTTAATGGTAGCATTTTGTCAGATATTTCTGCTTCTCTTGGAAATCCTTGCTATGTCAAACACAGGTTCCTTGATTTTAACATTTTAATTATTAATACTAATTCTTAGATAAAATGCTACACACCATACAGTCAATAAATCTCTTCTACCCTTGTGTGTGTATGTGTATGTATGTGTGTGTGTTGCAATGTGTCTACAAAGGGTTAAAGATGCAAGGAATTTCAAATTTCCTTGAGAAGTCAAATTTAGGAAATGAATCAGGGATATCGGCATCTCTGTATTTTCAGGATTTGCTGCAGAATTGAATCCAGATGCAGAGCAAAAAGACAGGACCAAGTTCATCAAAGGAACGGGAAGACAGATGGATGGCAAGCCCAGAATAACAAACAGGAGAGTGAGCAGGTGGCAGTTGAACAGGCCATATCAACAGTAGGGAATGAACAGAGCTGAAGTCCCCTGGGACATTTGAAAGTTCCCTGAAATTTATAGGTCCTCAATACACATACTGTGTGGCTGTATGACAAGGTGATGGAAGTTGCTGCCATCTCAGTTCTAGGAGCCTCTTGTTTGTGGATCCAAGTAAGGGGCTACAGCAGTTACTCACTCTGGTGTATTTGGTAAGTTCTTCAGCAAAGAATCTCCGATATGATTTTAATACACTGTGCCCATCCACAGTCTTGATTTATCTTCGTAAGTTTACAGGATGCCACCTTTAAAATGCCCGGGAATAACTAATTTATAACTGCATGGGTTGTCCAGGACTGGTGGCACCCAGGAGGAGTCACCCTACATTCTCAAAGTAGAGGAAAAAAAGCTGCTATAAATATAGTTTCCCAGGGCAAAGCACAGACTTTTTTTTTTTAAAAAAAAAAAAATCACCATTTTATACAATATAAAGTAATTAGAGGAAGAACATGGCCTGTTTCCAATCTCCCTTAAAATGTTTCAAGGAAATCTTGAATTTCCTGGTGATTATAAATGCTGACAACCCAAAGTACTATTTTAGGAACTACCCTCTCATGTAATGAGATCCACTTCTGTTGACTATTAAATGAAAAAATTAAAACTTACAGATTCTTAATATTAATAACATAAATTATATACTTCAGTCTTGATTCTGTTTTTGCTCTTCCAGATTAACATGTAATATAAATTGTTTTGGAGGGTTTTTAGATAAAAAATTGGAGTCTATTTGAAATAAATAAATTGGGGCCTATTTCAAAATATATATTTTATAGTAAAATATAAACATCACCTCAAGATTTTCTACAAAGTTGATTTGCCTAAATTATCAATGTTTATATTCTTATTTATTTATTATAATTCATAGGACTATCTGAAGTCTAAATCAATCCTTTAAGAAACAAATATTATCAAAAGTAATTTGTTTTGAAAAAGATAATGTTGTAGAGATAGGAAATGCAGTTTATTTTGCTCATTCTGTTGGTAAATCTGTATTTAAGGTGCTTTAGGGTCAGAGTTTAAATTTCTAAGAGACTTGCTTTGATCTTGAAACTTGGATCACATTTCCTTCTACCAGCTTTCTCTCTTGCAAAGCAGGAAAATGGCATTGACCCTATAGAGAGCTCAGCTCAAAATGTCAATGAAAACAGCAGCTATCCAAAAGTGTGGTGGCAAGGACAGCATTAGATCTAACGTGTTTAAGATCAGAACATCAAGGTCATGATCCAGAGGGTGTGTTAATGCCAAACAACCATGAGAGATAATGGAGGATGCCTTCCAACAGAATAGAAGCAGAGTTCTGCCATACAATGTGGAGGAGCTGTGACCTGTGTAAACACCAGAGATAAAGAGGATGAGCAGTGATAGGAAATTGGAGCAAGCATTGACCACACCTTTTATTTAGAGAAATTGTTAATTTGTATTCCCCAGTTATCTATTCTGGCCATTTTCATTATAGTACAGAAGAGATTAAATAAAAGTGTAATGTAGAATCATTTGTTACTCTTCAGGACAATAATAGAATAATTTATGTCATGTTATTAATAATCTGTTAACTTTCTGAGATACAGAAATGAAGAAAGGATGTATGGGTGAGATCTTTGTTGGCTAAAATGGTAACAAATTAGTAAGGATTACCTGTCACATTATAGCATCAATAGTTTTTTAAAAGAAGATCCAAAGACAGTGAAATAAGTTTAGAAAGGATAATCACACTTATGCAAATCATAATATGTAAAAATAAAAACTATTAAGTGAAATAACCGTAAGTAAATTTTCTTAAGTGTTCTCCACTTTCCTTGCTTAGAGGACCAAATCAGTGGACAGGGGCCCTTGCTCTCCCTGTACAAGCTTGTGAGAACTGCATTAGACAATTATCACTTACTGCATTATGCTGCAATGTTAGTTAGTGAAGATTTTATTCAGTGACAGTTTATGATACAGCCTTACATCTTCCTTGTGGTTGGTGTGGGTTTACAGCATAGTAAACACTGGGTCAATGAATGATAGAATACTTAGAGGATGCAATTTTTCCTTAATAACCTGGTGGAGAAATAACTTGATAGAAAACCAAAGAGCAGGTACACACAGAGAATAAAAGTGTCTAATAGCATAATATCTGGGATATGCTGTCCATATGCTGCTCTAAGGCATCAATTATAACACACAACATTTGCACACATGGGTTTCTGTTCTGGAGTTTCCTTCTCCGCAGAAGTTTGTTCTAGCTTCCATGAGACCTTTTTACTTTTCGTGATGATTTCTTCCACTTCCACTCAAGCTCCACTTACATATCACGGTGATCATATTTGCTTCTCAGGCCACTGCAACCATGATCCTCCAGAAGCACCTGGGTTAGGAACTCACAACTCCAGCACTGTGGATTAGAAGCCTTTCTTGAGCTGTCAGTTACTCTCTAGTCTGATTAGACTTGAACATGTTTTTATTCCAGCTGCTGTGACAAGTTGTCAAGGATGTCTTTGCATGTAATTACTTCTCAACAACCTCTTTTGTAAAACTGTACACAGGGTTAAGTCAGTAAAACAGCATTTTCGATAATGTGTTCTAATGATCTTCAGCATTGGAAGGATATGAATGGGCTGCGCTTGCAAGGACTTCCATGATCAAATTGTTTTACAAATGTCAGCTTGCAAACTTTCTTCTTTGATATTTCAAAGAAAGATTTAAAAAGTCCCGTAGAAATAATACTTTTTTAACTGGAATTAATAGAATTCTGTGGCTGAAGAGCACAGCGTTTAACAGCATACTCCTGTTGTCCTATTTTAAAATATTTTTACTATTCTTCATTATCATAACCCCAAATAATAACAAATTAAGCTAGATTCCCTGCTTCTGACATTGTACACATGGACATAATTAATATCTGTGGTGATTTTGCTATGTATTTTGTTAATTACCCTGTCATAGTCACAGCATGACTCCTGGTGAACTTGGCTTTTCTAGAGGCATGAACGGCAGAGAGAAGAAGGGAGGGCTGCTGGTTGAGAATGCTTTGCACACCTCCTTAATGTACAGATCAACTGGAAACCAGAATCATCCTGTCAGTGAAATAAACCAGATCCCAAAACAGGAGCATCATACTTTCTCTCATATTTGAACCTGATAGGAAAAGGGGGACAAGAATTTGAGAGGGAGACTGCCAGACATACAGAAAGAGAAAACACAGGCAAGGGAGAAACAGAAGGATGATAAAAGGTTATTTGGTAAATATGATTGAGGTATAGCCATGTGCGTGCATGAAAATTTTACAACTGAGCCCATTACTGGCACAATTAATATACAATAATTTAAGTGATGTGCAGATCTTGACTCAGTCCCTTAACTAGTTTATTTTATTCCTTATTATCAAATCCAGTAACCTACATTTCAAATCAACAATCTAATGGTTAAAATACAGTAGAATCCATTCTGAATAAATTTTATTACAGAGCACTCTTCTCTGAACACATGGCAATCATTTTAATCAGAGAACATGTGACTCCTTGCAGAGACCTTCAAGATGAAACCCATTAATAATTAATATTCTTGCACAGAAAGAAACATGGACATCATCATTGGGCCCTCTCTGAGATCCCACCTGCTTTTACTTTCACCTTCCAGCTCTCTGTATGTAATTGTTTTTCAACTTTCAAGTATCCTTTTCATTTTGGAAGGTGATGGGATTCAATGGTGTTTGAAGGTTACATTATCTGGGAACCCTATCCATGTAGCTATGGGGAAGTCATCAACGTCTAGGAGGAACTGAGAGTTTCTGTGGCTGCAACTGCTTTGCGGTCTCCGTGTTCCTGTAACTTCTCCCTCGTGTTCTGTAAGAAAGCCCAGGAAACTCATTGGTCTCCCAGGTTGGACTTTGTAGAGTTCTACTTTCTGTCTTTAGTGCCTTGTTCATGCTTCCAAGGTGAAAAGTACTTTCATCAAATGCCAACACATGATAACCCTGTCCCTTAAAGTAATACAAGCTTAGATGGTTAGCATATTCTGAGAGTGGGTATTGGACATGGGGTAGGTAAGCCTTTGGTTAATTGACAGCCTGTTCCATGAATCTCAAGTAGTCCAGAGACAGCCTCTTCAGAAAATCTGGTGCCTGTTGTGTTGACCTAATTCTTTGTTTTTGCTCTGTACTTGGATTTTAGGCTGATCAGCTCATGCTTTTCTTTTGTGTTCTATGCACTCGATTTTGTCTTTGTATGTAGACAATTTACCTAATGAACACCTTCCCATTTCCTCAGGACAGCCCTCCAAGAGTCCTTACATAATTTGGAACCACTTACTTGAATGAAACCTGGCTATTCATGGCTAGAAAATTCTAGTCTCTTTCATTTTTCCTAGAGTATCAATCTTTTTTTTTTAAAGATTTATTTATTATGTATACAGTATACAGAAGAGGGTACCAGATGTCATCATAGATGGTTGTGAACCACCATGTGGTTGCCAGGAATTGAACTCAGGACCTCTGAAAGAACAGTCAGTGATCTTAACCTCTGAGCTATCTTTCCAGCCCTAGAGTATGAATCTTTAGCTGAAATCCCAACATTCCTTAATCTGTGCAAAATGTGGAGTCTCTTTTATACCATTAACTAGTCTACCAAACTTTGCATTTAAAATCTGATTAATATTCACAAATAAAGATGTGTTTATGGGTCTTCTATCTCCCTTTTTGTCTTGTTCGTCATTAAGAAATTTAAGCACTGCCTTTGGTTTTTCTTCTGTGTGCCCATCAGGTTCCTGTTTGGCCATGAAAATAAAAGGCTTGAGAAATATGCAGAAAGTGTGAATGTTGTTTGCATTTCACTGAAATATTTTTTTAGCTGAAGGGGATCAAATCAATAAAATATGATGAAACCATATGCTCATTATTTCAAAGGAGAGCAGCTGCTGCAGGGGATATTGAGAGATTTATTAACTCTACCAGTACTTCTCAGTAAGGCTGGATATCTCCAAACCTGATTTCCTAAATAAAATGCAAGTCCATAGGAAAAGCTCACATGAAGAATTTGGACTAATAATCTCCTTACTCTAATTCCATAATGAAAATAATGTTAGAGAAATTGTGCAGTTCAAAGCTGGCAAGCAAACCAAGACAGGGTATGCAGTGGAGGTTTATAGCATGGCCACAGTTTGGAAATACCTTAGAGAAAGGAGGCATGGCAAAGTCAATTATGGGTGTTACTATGGGTTCGTTGCATGTGCATCTCATTGACTTTAAGGCGTCTTGGTGCTCATCAACTGTTTGGTGTAAGAGGCAATGTGTCCTGTTGTTGTTGTTTTCTTCTCCTCCTCCTCTACCTTTTCCTCCTCCTTCTCCTCTTCCTTATCTTCCTCCTCTTCCTCTGTTTTCTCCATCTTTTTCATTTTTTGTAAATGAGAGTACTGCCTGCATGTGTGTCTGTGCATGTGTGCAGTGCTGGTGTAGATCAGAAAGATACTAGATTCCCTTGAAACTGAGGTTATAGATGCTGTGAGCTACCAAGTATATGCTGATACCAAACACACAGACAAACTAAGTTACCAATGTACTTAATGGTTTAATTAATTAGATGTAAATGTATATATACGTATTCACCAGCATTTAAAGTACTGAAATATGTTAACCTCAATTATAAAGTGTATTCCTCTGTAATCTTAAAAGTTCAGGTGAAGGATTTTTAAAGATAATTTAATTTGTATTGACATACAATGACATTCATTAAACTGCACATACTTGAAGACTATTTTGATAACTTTGGACATTAATGTATTGAGGATACTAAACACATTTATCATCCCTCAAATACTTACTCATAGTCCTTAGATCCCATTCTGTGTCCCTCACTTCAATCACTGATCTGTCTTCTGCGGCCATATGTTATACCTTCCCAGAGAGTTATCACAATGAATTCTCAAAGCAGTATCTCTTTTGTCTGAATTAGCTTCCTTTCCTTTTTTCATAAGATACTGACATATTTTAACTGTGACAATAGTTAACCTTTTGTGGCTTAATACTAACCTGTTATCTGACTATATCTTTTGTATATTCACATGTTGGGTATTTTTGTTATTATACAAGCTTCTTTCATCTTTCCTTTTCTTGTAGGGACAATTGCTCCCATTTCTCTTTGGCAGTACCTTGGATAGTATTTATTTATATTTATATATTGAATCATGACATACAATTTAGCCACTGAACCTTTCTCCAATGGCTGTGTTATCTATTGTTTCATAACTTTTAAGTATAGTTTCTCAATAATCAATGTTTTTTCATATCTCTTCATGTATTTCCTTGCCAAATAAGTCCTCTCTTTGTGCATATTTCTTAAGTAGTTTGCTCAGTGTTAATTTAGTTGTCTGTTTTCTTAATACTCAATGTTAAGTCTTGCTTACAAGTTGAAAATACACACCCACTATTGGATAAATATTTTATAACTACCAATTGGTGGCTTTAGAGTAATTTTTGGTAGAGTATATCTTAAATAAAAATTGAAGATTGGTGAATGCTATTGATATTTTAAAGTGGTTTTGCTTTTGATATGTAATGTAAGCAGTGTTTGTCATATCAAAGTCCTTTTTATTTTCCCCTGTTCTACTCAAGATGTTTCAGAATCTGGGTTCTTCTATTGTATCTGTGATTCATAGTAAGATATTTTTATTTGAATGCAGTATAATCAAAATAAATATTTATTTAGGTTTTGCATATGAATAGTTATATATAACTTATTGTTGGACAATTAAATTATTTTTATTTCAATTACCTTGTAATATTTGTTAAGTTATTCAGGGAACCAAGGCATAGATATTTCTCCATTCTTAAGACTAACATAAAATATATCTCCATTCTTAAGACTAACACAAAATATTTCTCCATTCTTAAGACTAACATAAAGTATTTCTTCATTCTTAAGACTAGCATAAAATATTTCTTCATTCTTAAGACTAACATGAAGTATTTCTCCATTCTTATAACTAACATAGTAGCCTTTTGAGGAAAATCCCATCCTCCCTTATTAACACAATAGCCCTACCCTCTACCCGTTTCTTTTAGGTCATTTATTTAGAACATCTAGTGGTCAGTTAGAACATTTAGTGGTTAAAGTTGCTAGGCAACCTTGCAGAGTACCATGACTGCTAACCTTCTCACCCTGCACAATATTCTGCCACCTGGTGCCGGTACCTTGCCCATTCACCTTTTCCAGAATAGCATTTCCCCGTTTGAGAAGTATATAAGCTTGTGTGTGAAAATAAAAGTTCACATCCTGATCAGAATCCTTTGTCTGTCATTCCTTGTGTCTCCTGTCCTCTCATTCCTCCCACAGGTTGGTTGGCCCCCATTGAAGTCTCATGGGCAGGGCAAAGTTAGAGTGAGCATATTTTTGTGGATCTATTTTGGAATCCTTCTAATTCTATTTATCTAATAGTCTATTCCTATATCACTATGCTGGTATTTTGTTAACCAAAGTCTTATACCACTTAAAATTAGGTTAAATGTTCCTTTCTTTAATATTCTCAAAATTAGATTGGTTCCTATAGATTGTTTGTACTTCATATATATTCTAGAAGTAGACTTTCAGTTACCATAAAATTACCCAAATTTTGATAAAGATCATGTAATATTTATAGCTAAATTTTTGAAATGCCTTTGAGAACACAAAGCAAAGCCATAAACTAAAAACAAGTCCAAATTTTCATCAGCTTGAGTGTGCAGACATCTGTGACATATTCACAAAAAAATACTATTCAGTTGTTTAAAAAAATTTCAATACATACAACAATACATATGAGCCCCCCAAAGCCAGCACCAAGGTGAAATCAACAAGGGCAAATGACTTATATTTTAAAATTCTATTCATAAAGAATTTTAGGAAAGGCAAAAAAATATAACTGAAACAAGAATCCCTGGTACTTCAGGCATATGTGAGGACATTTCTAGGGTGATGGGCATGTTCTCAGTCATGCTTGTGGTGGCAGCTACATGGAAGCATGTATTTGTAACAAAAAATCCCTATGATTAGATACTTAATTTTTTTGTGTGTATTTGTACTGTATCAAAAATGAACCTAACAAAAATCTATATACAGAATACGTAGTGGCTTTGCCTCAAACAGTGAGTGTTGAGAAACTTTAGTTTCTGCTCTGACAATTAAAGGTGTGTTACTCCTGATGCTGTACTTCCCATATGTGGCTATTAGCAATTTAAGGTACTGCAGCTGCCAAGGTAGAAAATTCAAAGACCATTTAAACTTAGGGAAGAAATTTAGGCAATGGGAAAAAACTCAATGTAGCCAATAATTTGACAAAAGCTTAATATTATAGAATAAGCTCTTTATGTCCCAACCACAATCACTTTTAGCATATTTATAATTAAAAGATTTCTGTGTTGTTTTACTTAAAATAATCATTTCTTCCTGGCCCCCAGGCTTTAGTGCCATAGATTCCTCATCTTAAAGTGGCCACAGGTAACATCAGTTCACTGCAAAATAGGTTAGAAATACCTAATTGTGTTCTTTTTTGACAGCAGTTTTTCCCCTTTTATTATGAAAATGCTTCTCAATTAAAGAATGCTCAACAGTTGGAATGTTGTCACTTAGCCATTATAATGTAGCATCAACATTTGGTAATGATTCTAAAAATACTTCTGAAACGTTTCTTCTGGTTTTGTATTAAGTGATGTGCATGAGGGAACCATATGGTTAAGCATTTTATATTCTTCTTTTTTTCAACTGGAATTATTGCAAACCTAGTGCCCTGAATGTAACTGAGAATATATAAAGTCTTACTACAATTTAAATGCTCAAATGAGAGACACATTGAGTTAGTGAAGACGCCAGGGTACAATAAAAGGCCTTTAATTTACTAGCTACTGGAGGCAGATACACTTTAAAGCTGATGTAAATTAAGAAAAAAAAATCCTCTGCTTTTTGTGCAAGAAACATGCAATTCAGGAAAACAGAAGTTTTCTTGTTATCACAAAGGTGAATTAACATATACATTCTCAACATCTCATGGAGTTCATAGATGAGACTTTTTTTTCTCTTTTACTCGCAATTAGTCTCCTCTGTGTTGAAGATACTGAAGCTGAACTGAGTCCTAAAGCTATCTCTGCTAGTGAATCCTTTGCCTCACCAAATTCTGGCTTGTAAGTAACTTTGTGGCTGATGACATCAGTGTATAACTTTGTGGCTGATGACATCAGTGTATAACTTTGTGGCTGATGACATCAGTGTGTAACTTTGGGGCTGTTGATATCAGTATATAAATTTGGTGCTGATGATACTTCCCCCAGGAACATTGCTACTTTTGTATCCTTTGCAGAGCTAACCCAGTGTACTCACCTAAACAACCATACATATAACATTTCAAAAGGTAAACACAAGTTTTACTCTTACCAAGATAATGATAGAAAAATAAGTAAATGAGGAAAGAAGACATGACAGAAGGAAGGCATGTTTAAAATACTATAATTGTACCATATCCAGCATGGAGTGAAATTTGAGGCAAAATGTATTATTGAGATATCTCTGAAATCCAAACAGTGTTTATTATATAAATAATCTAACACTAAATATAAAAGAACATTGTGTCATGCTGATGTTTGGTAAATGTCTGATCTCTCTCTCTCTCTCTCTCTCTCTCTCTCTCTCTCTCTCTCTCTCTCTCTCTCTCTCAGATTCCTTTATTGCAGTTCCCTATGGAAATGATGTCAAAACATAAGCCAAGCTTTTGCTCCACCCATTGTCTCTAGGGAGGCTCTTGTACCCTGGATTATTTCCAGGACATTATTATCTAAGCAGCAGATGCAGAATGACCCCAAATATATATTGTTACCAGGGCAAAGTTACTCACTTTTGTAGTTGTCTCTTCACTGAAAGAACCTCAAAATTTGATGTGAGGACATCTTTCTATATGCTATAAATATCATTCTTTAAATAAAAAAACTGTTTTGGCCCATGTCAGGCATCATAAAAATAAACAAAAAATCAAAACATAAATAAAAAAACAAAATCAAACAAAAACATAATCCAGCTGCCCATAATATAAAATATAACAAATAAACCACAGGCCTCATAACAAAACAGATTAATAACAATAAATTAAAAAGTTAAAAAACTAACAAAATTCTAATCTAAATAAAAAACAACAAATAAATCTAAACCATAAAACCTAGCCTGACAAAAACCTCTTACTCAATTAGATTATGAAGATCTGTTCCAAGAATGAACACATATAATGAAAGCTTTAATACTTTCTGTTTCATAGCCTAGATCCATCTATCATTTCTTGACTTATTAAACTGGCTTTACCATTTATAATGTTATTTTTTAAATATCTCTTTTATTTGGGTTCTGCTTCCTTTGACCATCTGTCACTCTTTTCCTCCTTCCTTCAATGGATACCTCCATCTCTACCTTCCTGTAAAGGGCTTTACAAGGCCATTTTTTATAGATATGTAACTTATTATTTTTATTTATTTATTTATTTGTTTATTTATCCATGTATGACCTTGTTCAGGCTCCCTTCCGCCTCTCGCACCTCCCAGCCACTCACTCTTCTCTCCATCAGTTTATCTCCTCCCCAGCAAGAGCAGGAGGTCCCAAGGTCACAAAGTGGCTTAGTTCAACATCCAGTCTAGGCAGACCTGCTTTTCCCACTTCCGCATCAACACTGAGTCAGGCATTTCCCTGGAGGGAATGGACTCCAAGGTGCCAGTCTAAGGTGTTTCAGATCCCGAACTGTTCAGTGGTTGTGGTTTACAGCTTGAACATGCTTAGTTTTTTTTTGTTGTTGTTGTTGTTGTTTAGAGTCCACTAATGAGTGAATACATCCCCTGCTTATCTTTCTGAGTTTGTGAGACCTCACACAGGAGGATATTCTCTGTATCCATCCATTTGCCTGCAAAATTTAGAATATCATTTTTTTCTCACTGCTGAGTAGTAATCCATTGTGTAGATGTACCACAGTTTGTTAATCCATTCTTCAGTTGAGGGACATCTAGGTTGTCTCCAGGTTCTTGCTATTACAAATAATGCTGCTATGAACATAGTTGAGTTAATACCTTTGGAGTGTGAATGTGCCTCTTTAGGGTATATGCCCAGAAGTGGTATTGCTGGGTCTTTGGGGAGATTGATTCCCAGTTTTCTGAGAAATCATCATACTTCATTCCAGAGTGGCTGAACAAGCTTACACTCCCACCAACAATGGAGGAGTGTTCCCTTTACTCATCAACTTCTCCAGCATAGGCTGTCATCTATGTCTTTTATCTTAGCCAATCTGACAGGTGTCAGGTGGTATCTCAAAGTTGTTTTGATTTGTATTTCTCTGATGGCTAAAGATGCTGAGCACTTTTTCAAGTGCCTTTTAGACATTTGTAATTCTTCTGCTGAGAATTCCCTTTTTAGGTCTGAGCCCCATTTTTTGATTGCGTTATTCAAGGTTTTGGGTTCTAGTTTCTTGAGTACTCTATATATTTTAGAGATCAGTCCTCTGTCACTTGTAGGGTTGGTGAAAGTCTTTTCCCATTCTGTAGGCTGTCATTTTGTCTTATTGACTCTCTTCTTGGTTTTATATAAGCTTCTCAGTTTCAGGAGGTCTCACTTATTGATTGTTCTTCTTAGTGTTTGTGCTACAGGTATTATATTTAGGAAGTGGTCACCTGTGCCAATTCATTGGAGGGTATTTCCAACTTTCTTTTCTATGAAGTTTAGAGTAGCTTGGTTTATGTTGATGTCTTTGATTGACTTGGAATTGAGATTTGTGTAGGGTGATAGGCTTGGATCTATTTGCATTTTTCTACACACTACCAACCAGCTATGCCAACACCATTTGTTAAAGATACTATCTTTTTTTTTCACTGAATATTTTGGGTCTCTTTGTCAAAGTTCAGGTGTTCATAGGTTTTTGGGTTTATGTCGGAATCTTCAATTCGATGCCATTGATCCACAAGTCTGTTTTCATGACAGTACCAGGCTGTTTTTATTACTGTAGCACTATAGTATAACTTGAAGTTGGGGATGGTGATGCCTCTTGAGGTTCTTTTGCTGAGCAAAATTGTTTTGGCAATTCTGGCTTTCCTATTATTGCAAGTGAAACTGAGTATTGTTCTTTCAAGGTCTGTAAAAAATTGTGCTGCGATTGCTTTGAGTTTTTCTCCATTAAATTTGATGTTGGCTGTCGGCTTCTTGTAAATTCCCTTTATTGTATTTACATATATTTCCCTGTATTCCTGGTTTCTCCAGGACTTTTACCATAAAGGAGTGTTGGGTATGGTCAAAGGCTTTTTCAGCATCTAAGGATATGATCATGTGGATTTTTTCCTTCAGTTTGTTTATATATGATGGATGATATTTACGGTTTTTTGTATGTTGAACCATCCTGGCATTTCTGGCATGATGCTTACTTGATCGTGGTGGATGATAATTTTTATATGTTGTTGTATACAGTTTACCAGAATTTTGTTGAGGATTTTAGCATCAATATTCATGAGGAAAATTGGTTTGTAATTCTCCTTATTTGTTGTGTCTTTGAGTGGCTTGAGTGTTAGGGTAATTGTGGCCTCATAAAAGGAATTTGTCAATATTCCTTCAGTTTCTACTGTGTGAAGCAGTTTGAGGAGTAATGGTTCTAATTCTTCTTTGAATGTCTGGTAGAATTCCGCACTGAAACCATCTGGACCTGGGCTTTTTTTTTGCTGGGGAGGCTTTTAATGAGAGGTTCAAATCCTTTAGTGTTATATGTCTGTTTGGGTAATTACCCTGGTCTTCATTTAATTTTGGTGAATGGTACCAGTCCAAAAAGCTGTCCCATTTCTTCTAGGTTTTCCATTTTTGTGGAATATAAATTTTCAAAGTATGAACTGAAAATTCCCTGGATTTCCTGGGGGTCTGTTGTTATGTCCCCTTCTCATTTCTGATTTTGTTGACTTGGATACTCTCTGCTTTTTGGTTAGTTTGGATAAGGGTTTATCTATCTTGTTGACTTTCTCAAAGAACCAACTCTTTGATTGATTGATTCTTTGTATTGTTTTTTCTGTTTCAATTGTCTTGTTTTCAGCTCTAAGTTGGATTATTTTCTGCCATCTACTCCTTCTAGGTGAGTTTGCTTCTAATTGTTCTAAGGCTTTGAGTTGTGCTGATAGTGCTCTAGTATGGGATTTCTCTAGGTTTTTCATATAGGCATCTAGCGCTATGAATTTTCCTCCCAAGACTGCCTTCATTGTGTCCCACAAGTTTGGGTACATTGTGGATTCATTTTCGTTAAATTCTAGGAAGTCTTTTATTTCTTTCTTAATTTCTTCCTTGACCCAGAGGTGGTTCAGTTAAGTGATGTTTAGTTTCCATGAGTTAGTAGGCTTTCTTTGATTTTTGATGTTGTTGAACTCTAACTTTAGGCCCTGGTGGTCTGATATGATGCAAGGGATTATATCCATTTTTTTGTATCTATTGATATTTATTTTATGACTAATTATGTGGTCAATTTTAGAAAAAGTTCCATGTGGTGCTGAGAAATATGTATATTCCTTTGCCTTTGGATGGAAACCTCTGTAAATATATATTAAATCCATTTGCATCATAACCTCTGTTAGACTCCTTATTTCTCTGTTGAGTCTCTGTCTGGTTGACCTATCCAAGTGGGGTATTGAGGTCTCCCACTATTAGGGTTTGTGAGTTGATGTGGAATTTGAGCTTTAAAAATTTACCTGTGTGTACACATACTTTTTACTCATCTCTCTAGTTAGACACATGGTCTGCTCCATAATCCTTCTGTTATGAATAGTGTTGCAATACTGTTATCTATCTTTACCTGTGATGTAGCATGCCAGGGCCATATGTGGATCTATTTTCTGTTTTGTATGGTGCCTCCATACTTATTTCCACTCTGACTGGGTTAATTTTCATTCCTACCAATAGGTACTGCTGTTCCCTTTTATTTGTATGCTCTCCAGAGGGGTAGCCATTTGTCTTCTTGATGACTGCCATTCTGACAGAGAACTGAGAGCTAAACCAAGTACATGAATGGTTTATCTACCAGATGAGAAGTGCAATTCAGAAAATTAGTCACAAGACTGTATGACTATGTGCCTCTTTTGTTAAAAAAGAGGGATTTGATATTTTAAATTAACTTATTTTTATTTCACATGTCTAGGTATTTTGCCTGCATGCATGACTGTGAACCAGGTGTTTAAGTGCCCCCTAACCCTAACCCTAACCCTAGCCCCAGAGTTCACAAAAATGTCTAGGGACCTCCTGGCACTGGGAGTACTGTCAGTCATGCACTATCTGGTGGGTACAGACAGTCACTGACACTATCTGGGGGTATTGACAGACATTGGCCCTATGTAGTTATGGGAACCAAACCTGGGTCCTCTTATCCACTAAGCAATCTTCTAGTTGCAGGATTTAAGTTTTTTTTAACAGAAAAAGAACACCCCTATTGAAATTTTGGCAGATATATCTCATAATCAGAGTTCCATTTCTGAAAAATAAATTACCAATGAAAAGCACTGTGGTGATCTTTTGTTTGTGCTCTAACAAATAAAGCTCGCCTGCCTGGAGATTAGAGGGCAACCTAGCCACTAGTTAACTATAGCAGTCAGGCAGTGGTGACACACACCTTTAATCTCAACCTTTGAAACAAGGAAACAGGAAAGTGATATGGCTGGACAGAGAAAGCTGTATAGGACAGGAGGAGACAGGAGCATGTCCATTTCCGTCTGAGGTTTTGGTAGAGGTAAGAAGTCTCTCTAGTGGCTGGCTTCTTTACCTCTCTGGTCTTTCATCATTTACCTTGATATCTGACTTCAGGTTTTTATTATTAAGATCAATTAGAATTTATTCTGCAAAGCACTCTGAGTTGGATAGGGCTGGAGAAATGGCTCAGCAGTTAAAAGCACTTGTTGCTTTCTCAGGGTACCTGGGTTTGGTTGCATTTAGACAGCTTAAAAGCCTGTTAATTCTAGCTTCTGGGATCTGACTCTTTCTTTTGGCTTCTTTGCCACTGCACCCATTTGGTGCATATACCTCTACCAAGACATTAACACATATATGCAAAATAAATAAATATTTCTGTAAATTGTTGGGGGGAAAGTGCTGAGTTGCAAGTTTGTTAGCATTTTATATCAGTATGCTATTTTATAACTCTTTTTTTAGTATTATGCTTTTTGACAATTTTAATTTCAAAGTTTTTTTTTCTTTTTTAACATACCAAGTTTTATACTTATTACATAGCTCCATTCATCCTAGTGTAAATCCATGTGTCAAATCTGAAGAACCATTTGACATATCCCAAAGTATCTGCAACACATCATTTTTACTTTCCTGAACTCTACAGTAAGAAAAAAAATATATCAATGAAATTAAGTGATTTTTTCACATGTAAGTTGTGCAAATGCAAGATTGTTTTTATTTTTATAACTATGATACTTAGCACTTCAATAAAGAATTAAGCATCTAAGGCCATTTGAACCAAGGGGATGTCTGGTAATGAAGAACACAAGCAGGTGATAGGGCTGTAACTGAGATGACCAGAAATAGAATATCTTGCAAAGATGGATGTGAACCAATAAATCTTACTGACTGAATTTTTAAAAAAAAGCTAATGGCAATTAAGAGCTCCAAACATCATAAATAGAACCCAGTTATTATGTCTTTCCATGATTGTGTTACAAAGGGTTATTTTGTTTATGTGTGTGTTGTTGTTAGTGGTGATGGTGGTGGTTTTGCTATTCAATTTATGCTCATGATCAATAGCTAGGTGACTTAAAACTAAATATGTGTACTTACAAAGTCTAATAATAAAAATATAGTAATTATTACATTAACTCAAAGATCAGTTAAAAATATTAACTGATAATCAGGTCCTTGGAGATGCACATGAAAAGTTTGAGACTTTTAACAAGAAAAGAAATTTCAGACAGAAAAGTTATTTATAACTCTGCCTTTTGTGAAGGTTACCAGGTAACCCAGAGAACTTTTAAAAAGCTGGCAAGTAAAGTAAATAAAAATGTAACCTATTGTTTAAATCAGGCTCCATTGGTAAAGTGATAAATCATAAACTCTAGAACATAGCACACCAGATACTATATAATCTGGAATTTATCTGGTCAAGTACTTTATATGAATATGGAATTTATATGTATAGTTACCTATACCGCTTCACCTTACTCTGCCACTCAATCCTATTGTCTAGTTTTGCCCCATGCTGCCGTAATGCACATTTCTCTCAGATTCATGTTCATCGGTACTTTTTTCTATTTTGTCTTAATGTCTCAACTGACTGCTCATTCTTTTAATAAGTTCTCTGTCCACAAAGGCTGGGATTCATCATTATTTCCCTTTCACTGCTCCAGGCTTTGGTCCTGTTTGGGGAATAATACTTGATAGATGATTTTACTCTTTCACTGAGGCCCTAGAGTTTTCTCTGGTCAGAATGAAGTGTTATGTATATGTTTGTTTAATATAAATTGGTGCACAGCACTCCATTGCTCAAAATCCTCCAGTGGTTTTAACCACACACTTACAGTCATCCTTATATCTTTCATGCTCCCATTTTTTTGTCTCTGTCTCCACATTTGTTTTTCTCTTCAGTCATTTGCCCTCTGCTGTTCCCACGGCTGGATGAAACCATCATAACCTCAGGCCCTTTTCATTTGCTGCCATTTTTTAACTTTTTGTTTTATCACTTACATCTTTTTTCTATTCTTGCTTCTATATAAAATGTCACCTTCTCAGAAAAATGGCTGGTTTACATCTTATGCAAAATTCTCAGTGTTTCATAAACCTATATCCTTCCCACTGTTTATTCTCTAACAAGTGCAAACCATTTAAGAAGATATTCTGTTATTTCCTTCAGGAAATGGAAGGTGAGGGGAAGCTAAATTGGATTAGAAATATTCCGGTTGTTATTGTGAATGTGGAGGTAGCAACAAACATGCTCTATCTGTCCTCTTCAACATGCAGGAGCTACAGTAGAGTATTGATTCTCAACGTGTGAGTCGAGGCCCTTTGGGAGAGTCAAACAGCCCTGGAACAGAGGTTGCCTAAGACCATAGGAAAACAGATGTTGACATTGCAGTTCATAACAGTAACAAAATTACAGTTGTGAAATAGCAACAGAAATAACTTTATGATTTGGGGTCACCCTAGCCTGAGGAACCATGTTAAAGGGTCGCAGCATTAGGAAGGTTGAGAACCATTGCTGCAGAGGAATTTTACCTCTTAGAAGTGAGTGAAGTGCATATACTTTGGAAGAAGCCCATCACTCAGGAGACAACTGAAAAGAAAGAGTAATGCTGTGGTGGTTTGCAGAAGTTTGCCTGAATAGGGTGAAGTAGGACCCAGATGATAGATATGGTTTTAACACACCTTCCATGTGGAACAAGATGAATCTCTAAGCAGGAAGTTTTATTTTTGATAAATTCTGGCCTGAGTCTCTTCTCTTATCCTCAAATTGCATAAACATTAGTTTTCTACACTTATTTCACCTTAGTTAGAATTGCAGAAATCCTGTATATGACCATATAGCCACAGTTATATTTTTCTATTAGGCTATATTTCACTATCCTCTGCTTTTATTTTTGTTTGTTCTTAGGTAGCTACTGTCAATCCATGGCTGTTTTCTGGCAAAAGCCCAGCTTCATAACCCTTGATTGTAATAATATGTTTCTATCCCAGACTAGCCCCAAGACCTGGAGCAACAGTCCCAAAGTCCCAAAGAAACACACAGAAGCTTACATTAATTTCATGCTGCTTGGCTTATGGCTCAGGCATATTACTTGCTAGCTCTTACATCTTAATTCAACCCATTTCCATTCATCTGTCTTGACTCTTGGCCTCTGGCTTACCTATTTCATTATATCTTCCTTCTTGGGCAACTGGATTGTGTCTCTCATGTCTCCTCTCTCCTTCCTCTATATTTATGCTCAGATTTAATCTGCCATGCAATAGGACGAAACACTCCTGTAGTATGAGGTTTCTGGCCTGGGCTAGCTCTGTTGTTCAGGTCTGCCTGCCACTGCTTATCTGGACCAGCAATCCCAAAGTCTCAAAGCAACACACAAATGCTTATATTAATTCCATGCTGTTTGTCCAATGTCTCAGGCATATTGCTAGCTAGCTCTTTCATCTTAATTCAACCCATTTCCATTAATCTGTTCTGCCACATGGTCTGTGACTCACCTACATCTTTGTTACATCTTGTATCATGGGCAGCTGGATCATCTCTGTCTTACTCCACCCTCCTCCTATCCATGCTCTGATTTCCCTGCCTACTTTTGATACCTAATATAGGTCAAAACAGTTCCTTTATTTAAAGAATGATATTCCCAGCATATAGAAAGACATTCCCACATCACAGTCTCTTTATTGACCAATGATATTCACAATATACAAAAAGACATCCTACGTCACTTGATTTAGTATGGAATGGGTTCCTAGAAGCCTGTCTTATTATTCTCATCCTCCTGCAAAATCAAACAAAAGCTTTACATTTTATCATTTCTTTGAAAATAGCTGAGTTGAAAACATTCTAAATTTACAAAGTAGACTCATTGCTTCAAAAGGAACACAGCTCAAATGTGCACAATTATATTTTTATATTTTAACATTTAAATGACCTACTATTAATGATCAAGAGGGAAAATATTTAGTTTATAGGCATTTATTCTATAGAAAGAAAGCTTATATAAGGAGATTAGAACTAGTGAATGATTCTGTCTTTGTTGATTTGTTATTATCAAACATGGTGCATACAGGTGGAGAGTCCCTTGCTCATAGAAACATAGAATAAACAAAGCCAAAGAAATGGCAGCTGAACCACCTACTGCTTATTGGACTTGACATCTGTCATAATCCTTGTCCCTTTCTTTCATTATAGCTGAAGTTATGGTGAAATCTGACTTTGTCTAGAGACATGAACTCCATCCAGGAGACTTGAAGAGTAGAAAATAGGCCTTTTTCTATGTTGATGCTGATTTCCACTATCCAGTCAACACTTTGAGTGTGGGGCACTTCAGTGCACACAACAATGTTTACAGAAGTATTTCTGGCCCTCTGCATCATGCCTACCATAGGTTTACATGAAGTGAGATGGCCTAAGACAACCCCTTAAAATTTACTTATCCAAACCATTCACTGGTGTGCCATACTTAAGTTTCCTGCATTACCTACATACTGTGTTTTTCTTCATCTAAACCCTCCTGATACATATGTAGTGTTTTTTCACCCTGCAAGGACATTCTTCAGTCAGGGCCTTTTGTAAGAAAAATGCTTTATTGTTTGATGATTGGCATGCCACCAAATTGTGGATTGCTTTGAACACAGAAGGCAGGTCCTAAAGCATCCTGCAGGGTTTCCCACTTCACTCTTAAATTGCAGAGCAAACCTCCAAGGACCACAAAAACTGAGACACTTGCTCTGTAGAAACAGATGATCTAATTTGAAAGGGGGTAACATCAGTGATGTCAGCCTATTCCCAATTTTCACATATTCTCTTTAATATTTTGAAGTAACAATGGAATAATTGATGATTGCTTGTTTTACTTCCTTAAGGCAAGTCACTTGCTGAAATTATGAATGCAGTAAGTTTACATTTTTAAAATACTTTAAATTCTATATTTTACTGAGAAAAATGTAAATGGAAGAAAATGTCTTAGTATTTTTTTCTTTTTTACAGTAAGGTTTTTTCCCACTGAGATAGTGATCAGAACATACCCTGTGTTCTATGGCATTGGGAAGGACCAAATTCTGTACTCCCAGCTCTCTGGTTCTGTAACTGATCATCCAAAGGCTACTCTGGAAAAGTACTCTATTATTGTCTGACAGAGTAGAGTGTGTTTGACAGTTATCACCCCTTAAATTGTTTGTTCAGTGATTTTTCCAAGAAGTAAAAATAGGATATGGAGGTATTTCTATTACCCAGATGCTCAATGACTTTACTTGCATAATTCATTTAAGCTTTAGAGTAAATTTAAATCAAATTAATGTCATATTGAGAAAAGGGATGCAAACTTTGAATAAAATATGGTGAGAGAATGACTTATTTTTCTTGTATTATACTTTGGGCAAATGAAAGACATAATTTTAGACATTCTACAATCTTCACATTTTAAGGACTTTTGACTTCAAATAATATTTCTGTGCTGAATATGGTTGTTGGACTCATATAAATACACAAAATTCTTAATAATATTACTATAACCCAAATATAAATGGCTGTTTTTATAGATAAAGTATTGTTTATTTTTTATTAAGTTAAATGCTATTAATATATTGAAATAACTATTAAATGCATAATTTGATAACTATGAGACATTATGTGAGTATAAAATACAGAATATAATTCTCAAGTACCTGATAATTGTACAGTTTCGGGCATAAGTGCTTTAGATTCCTATCATTATAAAGGACATTTAGTACAATTGGACTGGTGTGCTATGGATTCTTCTATTGATCTGTTCAATTAATGATTTGGGGTATTTGCTCAAGCTGATAGGCACAAGACTATTTTATTTTGTTTGTATTAATAACAGCAGTAAAAGTCTTGAAAAGTCTCATTAGTCCCGTAAACCTTCTTCTCAACTATTCCACATACCATAATATGTAGGGAGCTGCATTGTACCACGCCCTAAAGGTGGCGCTGGTTTCCACCTTCTACCTTTCTCGATGGTGAGTGCTCTCGGGAGTAAACAACTCCTTGTTGGCTGTAGGCGAGGATGGTGGCTTGCTTCCGGCGCCTCGGGACCTATGGGCAATGTCTACGTGGCTTACCGGGATTGGAAGCCCAGAGGGTATTTAGCCATGAGCGGACTTCCCCCCGGGGTCGTTCGTCCTTTGTGAGAGAGTGTGTGAGAGAGTGAGTCGTTCATCATATGTCTGAGAGTGAGAGTGAGTGAGTGAGTGAGTGAGTGAGAGACAAGAGAAGATAATTAAAGGCCCGAATAAACTGCAAAGAGAAGGATCCGGTGTTGCGTGCTCCTTGCGGGACGAGGTGGCACGCGACAATAATAACCATATGTTTTATTTTTAAATGGGTTAAAAACAAAATATTTTTATTATGATTTTCATCCTACAGCTGTTACTGTTAGACTTATGTTGCCCCCAAAATACCCGAGAAACAACTTTAAGGACATTGTGTTTCCAGACATACCTATCCTTGGCCGTCTGATTCTTTATCCTGGGTGGACAATACATGGTAAAAGAGAACATCATGGAGAAGAGTTCTGTGGAGAGAAGCCTGCTCTCCTCGTGGTAACCAGGAAGAAGAGAAATTAGAAGGCACCCAGAGACATGGCTTCTCTTTCTAGGTCACGCCATGTAGGAGTTATGTTCTACTTGGTGCCAGCTCCTAATAGCACCATCATAGTGGGGATCCATCAAGGGATGCATACATTTTATAAAAACAAAAGCCTCAGCATCCTGTCTCCTCTCAATATCACCACAAAAGTCATGATTACTTTATAGTACATTCTTTGTATGACTGGTTTCATTTAGGCTTTTTATCATGAAGATATTTCAGACTTTGTTGAAGGCCCTTCTATAGTTCTTAATTTTATTTGTGCTTTTTATTTTTCTCTTTGTGCCTTTAATATTTTTTACCCTCAATTTTCAGCAATTTGAATACAATGAGCTTACAAGTGCGTTTTATATCTTTGCTATATTTTTCCTTTTTATTATATATTATTATTATTTGAAATAACTTTAAATTTAAATACATTTTGATCATATTCTTCTCCTTTCCTAAGTCCTTCCAGATCATCTCCTCCTCCCTAACCACCAAACTAAACAAAAATGCCAAATAACACAACACCCACAAGAACCCCAAGAAAACAATAAGGTAAAGGTTAACAACTGAACTTCATTCATACCTACTAGAAGGGGAGAAATAAGTTTTCTCCAATTGAGTAACACTGGATATATCAACCATGCCAGGACAGGCTCATGTTTGGGAGTAGCTGACCTACAAAGTTTTTGTTTGTTTTTGTTTTGTATGAGTAGGGTGTATATTTGTGTGTGTATATGTATGTGTGTGTGAGTGGTATGTGTGTGTATGTATGTATGTATGTATGTATGTATGTATGTATATGTGTGTGCATATGTGTGTATGTGTGTATATGTGTATGTGTGTGTATATGTATGTATGTGTGTGTATATGTGTATGTATGTGTGTATGTGTGTACATGTATGTATGTATGCGTGTATATATATGTATGTGTGTATATATATATGTGTGCGATTGGTGTGTGTATGTGTGTATATATGTATGTATGTGTGTATGTGTGTATATATGTATGTATGTGTATGTATGTGTGTGTATATGTGTGTATGTATGTGTTTGTGTGTATATGTGTATATATGTGTGTGTATATGTGTATATGTATGTGTTTGTGTGTATATGTGTATATATGTGTGTGTATGTGTGTGTATATATGTATGTGTGCATATGTATGTGTGTGTGAGTGGTGTATGTATGTATGTGTGTATATGTTTGTGTATGTATGTATGTGTGTGTATATATATGTATGTGTGTGTGAGTTGTTTGTATGTATGTGTGTATGTATGTGTTTGTATGTGTGTGTATATGTGTATGTGTGTGTGATTTTATTTTTGCTACAGTTTGTTTTCCCCCTCCTTGGGCATATTTCTAAAAATTTTTTTGTGTGTATTTTTAAGTTTCACTGTATTCTTCAGATACATAGCTCCATGTTTTTAAAGACTCCATTAATTCTTCATATATTTGCTTCTGTATCTTAAGCTAACTACCTGGGATTCTAATTACAAGCATTTGTCTTTGTATCTTATAATGACCATAGAAGGACCTGTCCTGCTCCTCCTCCTCCTCCTCTCCCTCCTCTTCCTCCTCTCCCCCCCACTCTCTCACACACACAGGTTTTGTGTTCTGCCACATATCTTCTCTATTAGTTACCCCTTTCACAGCCACCGATCCCTGCCTCCTATCCACTGATAAGTTTATTATCCAGTGTGTCATTACTTTATCTACTATTTCCATTCCATCCTTCCTCAGAGTCACCGCTGCTCCTACCTGCTGACAGCCTTTCCTGTTAGGATCTTTATCATCCTCATCAGAATCATTTCAAATCCCCTGCTTGACTCTATTGCTTATGTTGATCCCCAAAATGTTTTTATCTGCCTTGTTTTTTCTTCATAGTTTGGTCTTCCTTCTCCTTCCTTTTATATGTTTCTTAGTATTTAGAGCTGACTAAATTAGGTAATATTTCTCCTCATAAAGCTGGCCTTTTTCTCTGTCTACTGAGGTTTGCCATCTTTGTCTCTGGTTCAGTTTAGCTGTTTAGATTTTACTGTTTCATTTCCTCTTAAGGTTTTCTTTTTCTTGTTTTTAGTCACTGTTATTTGAAGGGCACCACATGCTCATGCTCTAAGTTCTTCTAGTGCCTCTTACACTTAGTATAGAGCTATGTAAGAGCACTTCCCAGTGCTCCTGTTCCGCCCTCAGTTTCAAGTGTGTTCTAGTGGCCTGCACCTCCAAACACATTTTCTCTGTTCTCCCGTCCAGTCCCCCTTGCTTCACTGTTGGTGCTCGTTACTGGATCTTGAGTATGTGTTTTATTGTCACAGTTCAGGCTCTTTTAGCTAAGTCCCACATATCTCCCCACATTTTTTTCAATGATCTTAATATTTACACGGGCATATTTGTGGTCCAAGAAAAATATTTTATTTTTCACTCAAAGTAGAGAAATTTTTGTTGTTTCTAGCAAAATGTGTTTTTCCCATACTCTTAGAGTTGGAATATGTAGGTACACACACACACACACACACACACACACACACACACACACACACATACACAAACACACCACCTCTCCCTCCAACCTGCTTCTGGAGATGCTTTTCCGATTCTCTATATTTCACAAACATCTGATGAGATCCACACAGGAAAGCTTTTGAGTGACTGCAGGGTCTAACCTATGCTTAGTCCTTCACTGGTGGTTAAACATTGAGCCTATATCTTTCTGGCCAGATTATATGGTTAGCTGACCCTTTTTGTGTTCTGCCTCAGAAATTGATGCTGATGTCTGACTGTTTGTTTTAGATTTCAGGCTTACTCATTGGCCTGTGATCTTTGCTTTTCTACTGACTTTTCAGAGTTGTGGTTTCATAGATTACCTGGCTTCTTCTTATTGTTGGTTTAAGATTAAGCTCTTGCTAACTTTATATCCCCCATGCAGAAGCTGGAGGGCTGATTCCATTTTCAAACATTTTTTTTTTCTGGACAAAGAATGTCTGATGACAGCCTTTAAAAAAAATTCTATTAAAAGTAGTGTTGTGTTTCTCTGTCTTGCATGTTTTTGTGTAAGAATCCTATGACTTTGTTTTGCCTCTGTGCTGACACTACCAGGGTGATGCTCAGGGTGTTTCTGCCCTTTATGCTTTTTTAGTAGTTTTGCTCCAAGATACCCTGTGTATTCATGTTTGTGCTGTGTTCATCTTCCTGGGTCTGGGAGTCTAATTTTCACAAAACGTGGACTTTTTGTTTATTTTGTTGGTGCTACCCTTCTGGTGTTTTATGTAATGTTGGAGCTACTTAGTTTTGACCTCTCTGCCTCTTTGGTTCTGATTATTCCTTTAGGTTTTCCCCCTCTGTGTATCCTGGCTTCATGATTTCTGTGGTAGCATCACAGAGTTTATTGACCTTCTGTCATTGCTGTACTCTGCAATCTTCTGCTAAATCTGCCTAACAATTTGCATACAGATACCACGATGTGCTTTTGCCTTTAAAATGCTGGTCTTCTATTCTTTCATTACAAACATGTTTTTCTTTACATCCCTGATCATGTTACTAAGAGTTGTGATAAGGACTTTGCCTATCATTTTTATATCTCTTTCTGCTAACAACTTTTCTGTTAAATGAGACATTCCACCCCCTCTATTACATGCTTTTAATAATTCCAATTAAATGTTGGCTATGGCTCAATACTCAATTTGTACTTCTTCCTCAAGATTTTGCAGTATTTGCTGGGAAGCAGGCTCAGTCATTCAAAGAATAATATGTATTTTTAGTCCCAGGCTTATGTTGGTTATACTATATCACTTGTCTATAACTAGCTTACTCATGCGTGTGCTATGAGGGCATCACACATCTACACTATCTCTGGAATGCCCTAGCATTTGACAAGTTTTCTCAACCCTACTAACCTGAATTGGAACATTCTCATACTGTGCTAGCCCTAAGGCTCATTTTGTTCATTTTCTCCTGCTTGAGTTCACTTTACAGTTACTCACTTTAATTTTAGTAACACACCCTAGGAAGCTCCTATGTAAATTTCTGGAAAATTTTGAACTGACTGTTTTTTCTCTCATTCTCTCTCACACAAATTCCAGCTGCCTCTAGCTCCATCTCTGCAAGTCTCTCTTATAAATTTAGCAGCATTCCTCTAATTGCTTGGTGGTAATTTTACACCACCATCTGGAATATTCTTCTAGGTAGGAAAATGTGTGTTTCTGGGCTCATTCATTCCCTTACTTTCTCTGTTGTTCATCTCTACACTCCAGTGTATAAAATAGTTCTGTGTACATTATGCACTCTCTAGTTTGGAGCAAGATGGTCAATGTGATGCAGTTCATTATGACTGGAACAATTGTTGTGTAACTTTTAACTTATTCGTCCATATGGGGCTTTTCTGGATTGCAAAGAGCTCTATAATCTCAATTATAACCAAAGCATGGATGGTTTCCATCATTCTTAACATGTGACTGTCACTTCATTGGACTTAGCATCCTATCCAACATCTTGCATAGCCTATGTTCACAGCAATCTTTTTTTCTGATGACAGCTTGGCTTTGTTTTGGAGTCTATTCAGACTTCTGTATATCCACCACTTTCACTGTTCCTGGAGAACAATCGTTTTTAACACATGGGTTGAAATCACTTTGAGAAGACTAAAAGATGAATTCACAGGGGGTTGCATAGCAGACATTCTGCATAGCAGATATTTATATTACCATTCATAACAATATTATGATATATTATATTTTGATATAGAGACAGAAATGATTTTATGGTTGGGGTGTCACCACAACATGAAGAACTATATTAGAGGGTCAAGGCATTAGGAAGGTTAAGAACCACTGCCATAGAGCATTATAATTTTTATTTTTATTTTTTTTTTACTCAAAGTAGTCTCAGGAAGTGGATGAAGCTGATCAGATTCACTAGCTCCCTCCTTCCCCAAGAGGATTCAACAGAAAAGAGTGTACAGAATCACCTGCAGACCAGCAAAGCAGTCTAGAAGAAGCTCACACTAGCTCAGCCACACAGAAAGGATACTTTCCAACCCACTGAGCTCACTGTAGGCTATGCAATATGCTTCATATTTCCACCTACTGTGAGTGTTGGGAGGAAGCTGTCTTTGAGACATTTCTGTTCCTGCAAGTAACCTCTGACCTCTATTTCTGCAAGTAACCCAATAGCACTCATTGCTTCAAACACATTCACACGCACATCCACACATGCAAAAATAAGTTTAAACACTATTTCTTCTATTATTAGGGAGTGAAAATCTGCTGTATCAACCTGTACCCTGACCAGAATTAGAAATATAGTTTATTTTAATAATACATTTCATTACATCTAACTAATACCAATCCTTTTTGACACATTTATTAATTGATATCTTTCAAAGATCTCAGGATTATTGAGGCATAAATCAACTTGCTTACATTTTATTCAACAAACTCCACATGAGCCTGGATTTACAGTCTCCTCAATCAGATTTGCTAATAGATGATTTTTGTGAAGAAGTACTTTATGAGGTGAGTTCTTTTGTGGAATTTCAGGTAGCGACTGGCATAATACTCCCTTGAAGTCCCCTTATCATTGCTTATTACCTTCTCTTTGAGGTCAGCAAATATGAAAGCGGTCCAGGGTACAAATGTTGTATGGCTTCTGCATTCCTCTTTCCCACTTTGGGAAAGGGCTTCCTAATGTTTTTCTCTCTTCCATAGATTTGATAACTATTGTACCAAAAGCTAGCTGTAAGCTAGGATCTAAACACTGAGAGAGCACACAAAAGAAAAAAAAAAAGTCTTGTTCCATCTGTAATGCTTAAAAACAAACAATGAAAACAAAATAAATAAAATAAGCCCACTAACCTGGATGTACACATACCAATGGAAAGCTGTGTTTTGAATGCGAGCTGATCCCTCAGAGCTCAAGTTTATAAATCCTAGAACTGATTTTCACAGAATCACAAAGACTTAAGCATGCAAACTTCCAGTGTGTCACTGTTTTCACCATGTTGAAAACTGATCTTTTGGCACAGCTAGTTCATGTAAATCTATCATACTTTATCATTTGATGGAAAGAGAAGTGATTAAAATGATTATCTTGTATTATGCAGGTATGATGACTCAAGTTCAAACGTTATCTGCATTGAATGGGCTTATTGAATGCAGGGTTTGCAAAATAAAAAAAAAGAAGCGGAGGGGAAACTATGTTGTCTAGTGAAATCCCCCCCCTTTTTTTTTCCCCTGAGAACAAGGTAGGAGTTGGAATTATAAAATATATCAACAAATATAGGCTTTGAAACTATGATGATAAAGGTCAAGGTGTCTATGAATTAGCTACAGAATACTTTCATTAGTTGTTGATTCATTTAGCAAGTATTTGTGAAGCCAAGACCATACTAATTATGAAACCACTAGTTCATTGTTTCAAACTGAAGGCATCTGCTGTTCTTTGCAGGCACTCATGTGATAGCTATCCTAACAGGTGGTATAAACAAAATTCTTTCATCACTGCTGAAAGTCTCAACCATCCACATTTCACTTGGGACTTGACACAACGGAGGTGTCATTGCCCTTATACAAAAGATGATGCTGGTGTCCTATGGTCACTGAGGAGAAGGTTTTTGAGAGGTGAAGTCTAACGAGTGGAAACTGCCTGGGTTATATGAAGTTAGGGATATACAAAACAAAAGCAGGTTCACTCAGCACACTCTTCATTTTTACTTTTGATACAACAGAGGAAAGATAAGTGTTACAGTCTCTATGTTCTCTTTCCAGTCTTTCAGGTTCCTAACCAGGTTACTTGTTTCTAATCAGTTTGCAGCTTGTGATAGCAGACACTGCTTCTAAGTGTCTACATTTAGACTATAGGAAAAGGACATGCACTTGTTTGCTGATGGCTGCTGTTATGGTTTATTTTGTACTTATTTTTTTGTCAACTATTTTCAGCTGCACCATCCCATAGCAGAACAAAGCATTTTCTATCACTACTTTGATCCTATTTGCATGATATGCAGTGTTTTCTTAGTTTCCATCTTGTACTGTATAGTCGAACTCTTTTTCCTTAACCAGATAAAATGAGTCATATTGTCTGAAAAATAATGATGAAACACACAGCAGTACTTCAGGACTTATAGAAAATGTAGCTTAAAAGAATTCTCTCACAGAAAAGAAAATGAACAAGAGAAAATAAAATAACAAGTCAGAAATGAAATATCAGTACTGACCCAAAAGAAAGAAAAAAGGAATTATAAAAATTGTGTGTTATTAAACACCTTGGAAACAACATAATTTCTAGATGCAGTTATCAAAATTGAATCAAGTATACAAGGATAGAAAGTATGACTTCTTTGTTCATAATAAAAAAAATTGAATCAAGATAACAATAAAATGTAAATCGATTCAAAACAAACAAACAAACAAAAACTCATTGAATTAGTAATTTAAAATATTCCCACAATGGCAATTTAAGCCTTCGTACCTATGGTGGTTTGAATGAAATGGTCTCTATTAGTTAAAAAGTAGTGTCGCACTATTTGGACCAACTAGGACATGTGGCCCAGTTGGTGTAGGAAGTGTGTCACTGGTGTGGGCTTAGAAGTTTTCAGAGGCAAAAGCCAGGCCCATGCCTTCTCTTTCTGCTGCCCTCAGATCTGGATATAGAATTCTGAGCTCCTTCTCTATCACCATGTCAGCCTGCATGCTCCCTCCACCCCATGCTGATAATGGATTGAACCCTAAAGTGTAAATCAGCCCTAATTAAATGCTTTGCCTTCTAAGCACTCCTGTGGTTATAGTATCTCTTCACAGCAACAGAGCACTAACTAAGATGATACTATGTGGTGGTATATTGTATATTTAATAAAATTAATCTGGATATCAGAGGACAAGCTTCCCACAGAGCCAAGCCATAAAGGTCACTGATTGGTGTTCCATGCCTTTAATCCCATCACTTTGGAGATGTAAATTCAAGGCCTAACAGCCAGGTAGTGGTGGCACACACCTTTAATCCTAGCTCTAGGAGAGTTGAATTAGGAAGTAAAATAGCTGGGTGGGGAAAGAAATTTAAGTCAGAAGAAGGCAGAAATTCAGTCATTCTGTCTGAGTCTGAGGACCCATGAAGATAAAACTTAAATTGTTCAGCCTGATAAATTGGCTGGGTGACAATTCCCTGCCTCTCTGAAATTCCAGCTTTCCCCCAATATTTTGTGCTGGGTTTTTTATTATAATACTAAGTAGAATTTGTGCAATAGTGCTATTTTTGTTTAATTTTATCAGGAATATCAAACCTCTACAGACTCTTTGCCAGCAAAGTAAGAAGGAATACTCATATGTCAAGGACAAACCTTATCAGTGACTTATGAAGATGAACAAAGGAACACTGGGAAAAATCATCAATTTAAGCAATTTTAAGCATGGCCTTGAGAAGTCCCTATGGTCATGGGGAAAGAGTCCTACAGTGGAGATGATCTGAAGGCTGCCTTCCCCATCACTATGCTTCTCTTCTGTCTTCTATCATGCTCTTGTGTACCTTAGTACTATAGAACTGTATACTATATATACTAGCTCTGCAGCTCGCAACAGCTGTCTGCGTCACTGTCTCACTTGCGTTTATGACCTCTGAACTAGGAGATTGAATGAGAGCTTCGGCCACACAGGATTCAACTCTACACTCTTCTCTCTCCCTGTGTTTTTGTAGAACCAATGGCTTAGAAGAGTCCCACAGGAGATTTGTAGAGTCTGTCGATGATTTTAAAGCATTGACTGACATTGCTGGGGTTTTTTTAGACACCTTACTTTTCAGGCCTCGGTGAAAAAGCAATTGACGCCTGGGTTAAGATGGTGCTTACAGCCAGAAATATCAGCCAACTCTTGAGAACCCCAGGGATCAATTGCTTTAAAAAAACCTGTTGGAATTCTCTTGAACACATAGCACCATTAATATATCTGTTCATGATAGAAGGCAAGGCTATGGCTATGGCATACTTTCTCACACTACTCTTAAGGCAGCCTATTTCTGCCAGTATGTTATGGAGTGCTGAATACCTGCATCATCTACAGTTCCACTAGAGGGCAGTATTGCTTAAGCCTGAATGACCACCTCCGCCTGGTACTTTTGTGAACACCCTTCCAAAGATTTCTTGGAAATGGAAATAGTTTCATATTTGAAATGAATGTTTTCTTGGCAAACATTCTGTGAAAAGATAAACCTTTTTAAAGTATGAGCAGGAATAAAAACTAAAGCTAAGTTATTTCTTCTAGCAAACTGGTTATGCTATCAACTTCTTAGGAGTTAAAAATCCTGAAGATCATCAGAGGTCCATGTTCCAGAACATACACTCATCCTTCACAGCTCCCAGACTCTTCTCCATCTGGATAACTCAATGTTTATCCTTCTTACATCTTCACTTTCTGGCTCTGTCTGTGATGTCTTCTTGCTTGAACTCCCCTCCTATACCACTCCCCAACAGTTAACAGATTTTCTTGGAAAACCAAGGACATGGAAGTGGGAAAAAATGTTCCTAAGGCTTGTTAAACACAACTTTATGACCATCTTACACTCTGCAGGATACAGATTGGAAACATCTCACATGAGTGTCTGAGACTAAGATTTAAAAATGTGAATGGCCTGTTTTTTTTTTTTTTTGTTTTTTTTTTTTGTTTTTTTTTATCTGGCAAAAGTATTAGACTGATCCTAAGTTAATGAAGTCTCCTTTTTGGTTCATTGATAAAAATATGAAGGAGATTTCTTTCATACTCAAATGGATAGATTTGGAGAATATCCTCCTGAGCAAGGTCTCACAAACTCAGAAAGATAAACAGGAATGTACTCACTCATTAGCAGACTTTAAACAAAAAACAAAGCATTCCCAAGCTGCAAACCACAAACCACTGAACAGCTTGGGATCTGAAATACCTTGAACAGGCACATTGGAGCCCATTCCCTCCAGAGAAACACCTGACTCAGTCTTGATGTGGGGGTGAGGAAAGCAGATCTGTCTGAAGTTGATGCTGAATTAAGCCACATTGGAACCTTGGGACCTCCTACCCTTGCTGGGGAGGAGATAAAGTGATGTGGAGAAGAGAGAGTGACTGAAGGGGTGGGAGGCAGAAGGAAGCCTGAACAAGGGGATACAGGGATAAAAAAGTATGACTTTTTTAATAATAATAATAATAAAGAAAAAGAAAAAATATGAAGGAGATTTCTATGCAATATGTGTGGCAATCTTGAATGAGAAAAAATCTTCCAGTGAAAGATAAATCTATTTCATTCTTTCTGGTATTTATCTTAATATACTACATCTACTATTATGTGTCCATGTGAGACATGCTCTAATCCTAGAAGCTACCATGCTGAATTATGCTTTCTTGGCCTTTTCTTCATTCCGTGCACATCATCTGTGTTCTCTTACACCATTTACAAACATTTTAAAAATCTCATGTATGAATGCAATAAGTCATGATCCTATTTCCCCTCTTCCTCACAACTTCAGACCTCCAATATGTCGCCCTCCCAAATCATATTATTTTTAACCCCAATGCATTCATTTAGTACTTTTTGTATTCCCACAGGTATGGGACTGTTTATTAGGGCATGGTCAACTTATTGCTGGCCACAAAGAGAAATTACATTCTTCTCCCAGTTTCCATAATCTATCATTTACTCTTTAGCTAGGGGATGAATGAAACCCTTAGAAATGAAATAAAAATCATCCTATTGTTTCTATAAGTTTATACACATACTTAGTGTGTTTGAATCAAACCCTCTCTGACTCCCCACCAGTTCCTACCCTACCCACCCACTACTCTCCCAACATCACATGCTTGATTTTTATATGCACTGAGTCCACTTAGTGATTTTTATATATGCATAGCTACAGAGCCATGTGTATAGAACTGGAGCATGTAATCTTCCCGCAGCCATCAGCTGCAAATAACTCATTAGCTAGGAGTGGGACTTCATGAATCTCTCTCCATCCATGCTGTGATTTCAGTGGGTTTGATCTTGTACAAGTCTTAAGCATATGGTAACAGTGGCTGCAAGCTCATCTGGACAACAGCTCTGTTTTGATGCAGATGCACATTACCTCTGTTTCTTTTTTTTCTGCCCTCTATTCCTGGATGATTCTTTAGCCCATGGGAAAGGAGATATAATATGCTATCCCATTTAGAGCTACATATCCTGTGGTCTCTTATTCTGTACACATTGAGTAATTGGTTTGCCTTAGCTGCTGCTCAATATAAGAAGAAGCTTCTCTGAGTATAGTTTGGAGAAGTCTATTTCTATAGCTATAAACATGAATAGTTAGAAGATAATTTGACAACATGGTCATTCAGCAAAATAACAGTAGGCAGTCTCCTCCACCCTGAGGACTATGACGTTCCCAGCCATGAACTTTTGACTTGGTTTACAGTAGCAGCATGATTTCTCTTTTGTAAATGGGCCTCATATTTAATATCAAAGCAGTAAGTTACTCCAAACAGTCACTATTGCACAAGTGGCATATCTTGTCTGGCAGGTTGGAATTACAGCATTCATGGTCCAGCGCTGAGTCTGTTCATTTATGTCTTGTCTCTTCCAGCAGCGTGCATAGCACCTTTCAGCACCATGAAAGTCAGGCAGAGAAGAGTTGCCTGGTCAGCTCAGAGATGATTTCTCTATGTCCAATAGGAAACGTGTGTGGTGTCATCAGCACTAGGTTTTGGCATCACTACTGTGGAAAACCAAGAGCAATGTCAGTAACTATGTTTTTACAGACCCCAGGACCTCCATGACCAATAATTACTACATAGGATGTTATCCCATAGACTTTTAAATATTTGTTTAATGGAGTTCATCTAAAAGTTTGGTTAACAGATGAAGTTACTGTACAAAATTTGGATTTACATTAAGGAATGAAGCAATTGTTTAGATCATTATTTGAGCAAAGTGAGCATGACTTTAAAAAAAAAAGACGGATGCCTAGACAGAATAAATAGAAGGGGTCATTGGGTAACTGCTCAGATTGCAAACATGCCTTTAAAAGGTTGAGAAAAATCTATCAGGAGGTCTGTGATAAAAGTAAACACAAACCCAAAAAATTACTATATTTTTCTGATTAAAAAGTATCTCTCTCTAAAATAACTCTTAATATTTATACTGTGAATGCCCAAACTAGAGCCCACTTCTATGTTAGTAAAAGCTGCATAAGGACACCCAGTGCTTTGGAAAGCTATTTACAGTATTTTTCTTATGGCAGTTTAGAGTCTTGGTTCTGACATTAAGTTAAGTTAAGTAACGTTAGTACTGATAAAGGGAAACACCACCATTCTTTCTTTTTTTTTTTCTGCTCAATTCACATACATGTTTGGGCTTACTTCTTACTTTTAACTAAACAAACTACATATAAGAGTTAAGATTCTGCACGTGGGAAATACACAATTATAGTGTACCATTGGAGGATATATCATATTAACACAATTAGAATCAGAGACCATTGCCTATGGGGTTACCTTCTACCTGCTGGGTCAGAGGGCCCAAGGTCTGGCACCCTTATCCAAACTGTAAGAATTTCCAAAACCCCAGCACTTGATGAGTTTCTCAGATGAGAGTTCTCTATTCCCATGTCCATTCATGTTTCCACTGTTGTTTGACCCACATAACTTTTCTGACAAAAAGAAAAATACTCTATGTGAACTGTCTCCTGAGTGCTGAGCACTGCCTCTGTGTACCCTTTGATGATGGAGGAATGAGTTAGAGTTTTATCAGCCAAGGACAGATTGAACTAAATAATGCCTGTTTATACTTCAAAACAACATTATCTACTTGCAGGGCTATGGAAACACTTTTGAGGATGGATAAACCAATACAACCTTAAAACATTAGATTCAAAGAATCCTGAAATTTGAAATAGACTGTATGAGAAGATTTTTTTTAGGTGGTGATATAAAAAAGAACTGAGGGAATAAATATAGAAATGAAGATCAGTTATGAAAAGTCAGTTAATGTGTGTGTAACATATATACATGATCTCGTGTAATTATTAAAATCACTTTAAATTCTGTGTACATGGAGAAACAGGAGCTCAGAGATGCTGAATTATTTGCCAATGGCCACACAGCTTCTTGGTTGCAAAGACTGGTTTCTTATGTACATAGATCTGTAGCTACTGAATCAGAGTTCTTGAATACAGCTAGAATTTAAGGCTACAAATGACCCCAGGTAAGCCAAAAGTTGAATAACTACACCTTCCCATAGCTAAGCAATGTCTTGTTTCAATGACAGACATGATATTTACAGTGAAATTGACCTTTTTCTGTATGTAAGAGATTCAGTACAGGAATACGAATTGACTGTTGAGGTTGAACCTTCCTGTAGTACTTTCAAGGTAAGACCAAAGAAAGAAAGAAAAAATAAATACTGATCCTGACAATAGGCTTATTCCAAATAGCAACTAAGTGGAAGCACTGAGGAAATTATAGCTGAAATTATAAAATGCTAGTGTCATGGTTAATAGTGATAATTAAATGTACTCTAGAACCATAAGCCATGGTGGCCACCCCTTACCCATAAGCTGCTTTGCCAACTTTTTGTCACATCATCAACAACAACAACAAAACTAATAGTCTTAGGTATTTTTAAATTATTATTATAGTGACTACTTTTGATTCAAATATAAACATTCAGTTTCTTTAGGGACAGTGGGGTTTACACCAGTGTAAAGTAGCATGCTAAGGAAATTATGCAAGGAATCTCCCAATGAATCCAAACTGTTAGATTCACGAAGATGACATCCTTAAAATACATAAATTACAGTCATTTTAAAATTAATTTAGAAGTTAAGATATAAGTATATCTTTATATTATACAGTTATATAAATATTAATGGTACTGACACAAAAACAGACACACAGACCAACAGAAAAAAATAGAAGATCCAGATATGAGTACTCAGACATAACAATAACCAGCTGATGGTTGACAAATCCTACACTGGGAAAAATGATCTTTTATTAAAAAGCATCTCCAAAAAGTGATGCTAGAAAAATGATGTCCACATTCAGAAGAACGAACTTATACTTTCATCTATCATCCTGCACAAAAATTAGCTCCAAGTTGATCAAAGACCTATATGTGAAATCCAGAACACTAAAACTGCTAGAAGAAAACATGAGCAGTACCCTACTGGATATAAATATTTGCAAGCTTTTTCTAAAATGGATTTTGTTTGCCCAGGAACTAAGGCCAATGCTAAGGGGACCTCATAAAACCAAAAGGATTCTACAGAGCTAAAGAAATGATCACTTGAATTAAGAAGAACCCACAGAATGGTAGAGAATCTACAGCTATTTACATCTGAGGAAATACTGATGTTGAGAATATAAAAAGAACTAAGAAAAATTATAGGAAACAAATGACCCATTTAAAAAGTGGGCTAGGGATCTCAATAGAAGACATACAAATAGCTAAGAAATAACTCAAAAAGTATTCATTATCCTTAAGAATTTGAAAAATTAAAACAACTTTGAGATTTCATCTTACCCCAGTAAGAATGGCTAGGTAGACAACAATAGCAACAACCTCTGATAATGGTTGTTTGTGAGGTTGTAGGGAAGAGAAACATTCATTTATTGTTGGTGGAAATGCAAATTTGTCCAGCTACTTTGAAAGTCAGTATGGAGAATTAAATTAAAAAGCCATATGACCAGCTTTTCTATTCCTAGGCATACACTCGAGGACCTGGATATCCCTCCTCCATAGCACTTGCTCAACCATGTTCACTGATGCTCTATTCACAATAGCTGGGAAACAGAAACATCTGTGGCATATTATTCACTTGTGCAGAAAAGTGAAATAAAATTTGCAGATAAGTGGATGGACAATGAAAATAATATACTGAATACAGTAACCCAGACTCAGAAAGACAAATGGCGTATCTTCTCTCATCTGCAGTTTCTTACTCCCCGTCTTCAGATGGAGACACAGAAACCAGGAAAATATAAACAAGTGGCGACATAAGGAAGGCAGTAGTAGTTCCAGATGATGCAAGTCAGCAAATGATTAAAAGCAAGAAGAAGGTCCAACGATGGAGGAGGATGGGAGGGTCATACAAAAGGAGAAGGATGGAGAAGGGACAAAAACCACTAAGGTTGTTTAATAAAGCCTTAAGGAAGCTTCTTGGTTTATATTTACCTTAAATTATACTATATATATGCATATCTGTATATACATCTATACACATATACATGTATATATGTAATATAATTTAAGGTTATAATTATATAATCATAATTGTATATATGTAATTTAAAATTATATCTATAAATATTAATCTAAGATTATGTAGATATAATCTTAGAGCCGCACTGCAGATGGAAATGTTTCCAACAGGTACATATAGTTACAAAAGCTTTAATACCAGGCTATATACAAGTTTCCTTAAGAGCGGCACCTCAGGGTAGTCCAAGTGATTCCTCAACACACTAAAACTATAACTATTGTCTTTTATTGCCCCTCTGAGGTCAAAGGTAAGCCCCTGCAGTGGAAGACAATGTATATTTAACCTGGGTCTAACCTGAAAGCTTCTTTCATGCAATCTAGCTTTTGTGGAGCCAGAAAACACTGCAAGCTGCTGAGGAAGGGAAGCAGTTAATAGTCCTACCCAGATGAAGCACCTATGAGTCACAATGACCAGCATGACACCATATCTGTAAAGGTGCAGTAGCTGGCACTCACATGGTCGTGGTAACTGACAGCTCTTTAATTGAACTTAAAACCCACACCAAGGGGGGAAATCACGCTTGGTACCAGTAACCTAAGCCAACTTCCTAGAACTATGAAATTATGGCTCTTACTGGGGAGAATTCAACTACTATTTCACTAGACCTGCACAATTCCTAAATACATTTTCCAGTCAACCAGATTCCCACATATGAGTGTAACTACCACCCATTTTTAAAGAAGCATTTCAAAGATAGCAAATAGGGCTATCACATAAACACACGAAAATCTAACTGAACACAATGGAGAGATCAACGGATGATTAGGAGCCCGGCTCCAATGGATGTATCTATGTAACAGTTCCTACCTCTATGGTTCAGAAAACCTAGTAGAAAGGGCTGGAAAATTAGAAGAGCCAGAATACCACAGAGTCTGTTATGAAATAGTCTTTTATCGAAACAAAGCTGCACCAATACCACTCTTAGGCATATACCCTAAAGATGCACATTCACATCCCAAAAACATTAGCTCAACTATGTCCATAGCAGCATTATTCATAATAGCAAGAACCTGAAAATTTTTTTTTGTCTCTGTTGTTCAACAGGGTGATGAAATTCCATGGACAACGAGAAAATTCATTGCAGTATTAGGATGTAATATTTACCCTTCGAAATAAGTGGTAAGTTGACATTTTCAAATCTCACTGGATGTACATGTACCTAAGGGGAAAAATGTCACATATAAAGGATAGAATGTAAAGAGTTTCATCATAGCTATCTTTGAATTATTTGAGAAAATCTATTATTACTTTTAATTTTAATAGAAATGCTTCACTCTCTTTTTTATGAAACAGTTATATAAAGATAATGTGAACCATTTAAAGGGCAATTTATAAAATTCTTAGAATAATATTTTCTTGAATCAAAGAAAATGATGTTATTAAATATAATTAGCAATTTCTTTGCCATTAAAATTAAACCTAAAATGGTTCTAACTATAGTTATAATGGCTTAAAGAAAAAGTCTTTCCACAGATATGCTTATTTTTATTTTGAATAACCCATAATTATATCTGAACCTGTGATCTTATCGCTAAAAGATAATGGCTCACTTGTATGAATCATTTAATTGGCATTTAAGCAGTGCCAAGCTTCAAAGAAGAAGCCACACCCCTCAAGTGATTCAAGAAGAGAAAAGGCTTGTTGTGTGTGTGTGTGTGTGTGTGTGTGTGTGTGTGTGTGTGTGTGTTTGTGGCGGGTTATCTGCAGCAGTACCCTTTCTCTATGTTTCTCCCTTTCTATGCTTTCAGCTGAGGTCAATTAACTGCAGATTTCTGAGTGTCCTCTGGATCAATTAGAAGTTACTCTGACTGTGCCCTAACACAATTAATAAAGAAACACATTTAAAAATCTGAGATGTTCATGAAAAAGGGAGTTTCCTTTGTGTGACTCATTACAAGGAATATTCACAAAGATTCTGACAGACCTACAATTTTATATAAAATTCATTTCAGGCATGCAAAAAATATCTGCTGTCTAATTTTTGACTGATCCCACTTTTCTATTGATCCCTGCAGACAAGGATAGTTAGTTCACTGTGTCTTATGTAATCCTTTGCCTTGTGTCTTGAAAAGCCTCTCTCTGCCTGATCTCTAAAGATACACTCAGCTTACCACAGTACATTTATTTCCATTGTACTGCTCTGCTGTTCATAACTAAACTTAATTTTTGGAGAGTCCTTCTGAATGTTATTTAAGGTAATGGTCTAAAAATATTAAATGTGATAGTCCACAAAAAACAACTGCTTTGGAATTATTCGTGGCTCTGTATACCCATGGAACCTATGTCCCCACTACTTAGAAACTATACCGGCTGTCAGATTGACTATCATACACAAAGTATCTGTGCAAAGTAGAGTAAGTCATATGTGCATGAGTGAGTCAAGACATGAAATATATGATTTGTGTTTTCAGAAAATATTTACCATTGTACTATACATAATAGCTTAACACTACATCATTATGCTGCTATTGATAACCTCATGTTGTCCCATTTCATAGGCTCCCAATCATCAAAAGAGGATGTATTTATTCAGCAGAATACTATAAGGAGAGATTGTGTTCACATAATCAGTGAGTATATAAATGTTCTGTTTTATTAGTAGTTATGTTAAATCCTTTACCTTTCCTAATTATGAATTAAACTTCGTTATAGGTATTTATAAATAGTTTAAGAAAAATATCACAAATGCAGGGCTTGTTACTGTTTGTGGTTTCAGGCATCCATTAGGGTCTAATGAACACTGTCATCTTGTGTTCTCAGCCAAACTCTGCAATTTTCAGTATCTGCATGTAGCAGGTTTGTTTGTGCCACTCTAGGAACTATGTTTGCCTTTTTTTGGAAGCCAGAGAATTAGCTTAAGTGTTAGTAGAAGGCAGAAGATGCCAAGGTCCTGTCCCAAGGCATTGATATTCACAGTGCAGCCAGAGGCAGTGGGCATCTGCAGACATCTCAGTTCCTCAGCCCCCATGCTCCCAGGAGGGAGGGGACATGTAGAGAGTGATGATGATGTCTCCCTAGATCAGTACTGTGATGATCTAGACCCCTGAAGTGCTATTGCTGTTTGTATCCCCTAGCATCCCCTCTGGCCAGACTTTCAGGTAAAGGTGACCAATCAGGACCATCTGAGGCTACTGGTAGGAAGAAAAACTCATGCCAGGAAAGCCTTAGGGCATGTAATAGGGTCCTAAGAGGAACAATACTAATAAAATGAAAACAAAAACCATGCATACATATTGAAATATCTACAGCAGTTGTCTCACAGCTGAGAAGCTGGCTGCCTGGTATTTGTGGTTGGGTGACTCTTCAGTCCCCAAATCTGATACAGAAGACTTGGAGAATTTCCTGGTCCCAAGCCAGTGATGGAAATGTAAGAACTCTGTTCTGACATCAGAGAAGAAATCTGCAGTGACAGCAACAGGATAGATTAAATTGCCAGCTAGAGGGAAAGCAGAGCAGGTGGAAGGTGAGTAATTCTCCTGGACCACAATGCCCTTTCTACCTGGACTGTAAATAGAAAGTACAACCCACATTTGAGGAGAGTCTTTACACATCATTAAAGGAAATCAGGACAATTCCTCAGCTGAGTCAACTTACTCAGGTGATTTTCAAAATTCAAGTTTTATTTTCCCTCTCTTTTCCTTGAGCCATGGCCCAGGAGGCAGGTAGATTAAAGAAACCTAACCAGGCCACATTCAGAGACAGAACTTACACAATTATAGGCACCAATTGCTAACAAGGGAAATAGAGACAGAGATAAATTTTAAATTTATATTAGCTCAATTTCTACCCATCACTGATTTTAGAAAACAATGAAAAAAGATCTGGATTTTTTTCCCATTTGTGCAAGATCCCTGCAAGAAGTGGACGTTCAGAAAATGTTTGTTAAGTGGATGCTCAAATAATGAATCATGTCTTCCATTCTTTTTACTTTTCTTTTATTAGTCCCTTGCCCTCATTCCTTTCCTGGGAGCCACAGATGTTCTCTAGGATGTGACTCGTTTTTTTTTTTTTTTTTTTTTTTTTTTTTTTTTTTTTTTTTTTTTTTTTTTTTTTTTTTTTTTTTTTTTTTTTTTTTTTTTTTTCCTGTGCCTCCATTGGTTTTCACAGCTGCCTCCCTTGCCTTTTTAATTTGTAGACTATCATGTCTCATTTTTCCACACATGTCCCGATGACACTGTTTCTCATTGTCTTTTAAAAAATATTAGTTCTTAGCTGTGGCTCTCTGCTTCTGCTTCCATCAGGTGCTATGATAACCTAGCTGGTCATTCATTTGATTACAGAGGAACTTCAGATGCCCTCTCCACTGTGGCTTGAAGTCTTAGCTGGGGTCATGTGTGTGGGTTCTTGGATGTTTCCTTAGCACCAAGTTTCTCCCCAACCTAAAAATGGCTTCCTCTATCAACATATCATTTCCTTGTTCTCCCTCTCTGTCCCTCCCACAACTGAACCATCCCATTCCCTCACGTTGTCTTTCCACTTCTCCTTACCCCCTTCCCTCTATGGTTCCAATTTGCTCAGGAGAACTTACGTACTTCCCCCTTCCCAGGGGGATTTAGGAATGTCTCCCTCAGGGTTCTTACTGTTACCTAGCTAGGGGTTGTGGATTGTAGCTTGGTTATCCTTTGCTTTACATCATTTATGAGTGAGTACATACCATGTTTGTCTTTCTGAGTCTGTGCTACGTCACCCAGGATGTTTTTTTTTTTCTACTTCCATACATTTTCTTGCAAATTTCAGGACTTTTTTTTTTAATTGTTGAGTAGTAGTCCCTTGTGTATATGTACCATGTTTTTAAAAAATCCATTCTTTAGTTGAGGGGCATCTAGGTTGTTTCTAGGTTCTAGCTATAATGAATAATGTTGCTGTGAACATAGTTGAACAAATATCCTTGTGGTATAAATGTGCATTCTTTGGGTAGACATTCTAGTCCGGTCAAAGAGAGGGAGGAGAGATTATATTGGCAAAGTGGTCAGGATCATGATAAGGAAACCCACAGAGACAGCTGACCCAATCTATTGGGAGCTCACTGACTCTGGACTGACAGCTGGGGAACCTACATGGAACTGAAGTAGGCACTCTGAATGTGCATGACAGTTGTGTGGCGTGGGTAGTTTGTGGAGCCTCTGGCCCTGGGACCAGAATTTATTCCTCGTGCATGAACTGGCTTTTTGGAACCCATTTCCTATAGAGGATACTTTGTTCAGCCTTGATACTGGGGCAGGGAGTGGGGGAGGTTTGGTCCTGCCTCAACTTGATATGTCAGACTGTATTGACTCCCCTTAATAGTCCTTACTTACCCTCTCTGAGAAGTAGATAGGGGATGGGGAGTGAGTGGGAAGAGGGAATGGAAGGGGAACATTGGTTCATATGTTAAAAAACACCAAAAAATACCCTTTTAAATCATAATAATGAAAAAACTTGACAAGTTTAATTCTAAGAATCTACAAAATCAAAAGGCCCTTCTTGATATCTTGCAAAGATCAATAACTCCTAGGGAGAACCAGGTCTCTGTGTAGCTCATCCCTCCACAAGCCATGTAGGAAGCTCTAGAGGTATACTATTAATAATTTGCCATTTGTTCATGGGGATAGGGGCTGGGAGATTGGCTATTGGATGATGCAACTATCTTTGAGTCACTCATGATCCTGCAAGTAACTTCAAAAAACTCACTAACCCACTGGGGGGCAAATGTTATTTTAATGAGTATTTTACACAATGGATTTTGATTGAGATGTTCACAGCTTGGTAAGATTAATGTTTACTTCTCTTCCCGCCCCCAATCCTCGTTTAAACCTGCCTTGTCCCTTTCAGGACAATGAATCTTAGCCAGTAGGGGTATGTCCTGGTGTTGATATAGAAATTACAGGCTACTGCCATTGCTTCTGATTACACTGCAGAACTTGATGGTAAGACTCTAATTTCTATGGCACCCCACTGATCAGCAATTTCAAAAAATATAACCCATTTCTAGAACTGGGCTTTTTATCTGTTAACTGTGATTTCTAGTAGGGACATTGTTGCCTAGTTATAGGGCAACCGTTTAACCCTTTTTATATGTGTGCATGTTAAATTTTAGGAAACTTCTATAGTACTAGGTTTTCTTATGACTTTTTTCTAAATGTTACATATATATCTTCTACGCTTTATTTTAGTGTCATCACTATTTTTAATTAAATAATTAATTTATTTTTTTAAGGATTATACACGATTGGCAAATTCTTAGCCAAATTAAACAAAAAAAGGAAAGACCTACTTCAATAAAACTAGAAATTGAAAGGCAAACATTATAACAGATATGAATGAAATTCCAGAAAATCATAAGGACATACATTATAAATTTGTTTCAATAACTTGAAGAATCTGAAAAAACTGATGAGTTTTTAGATAACAAAATTAAACCTAAATTCAATGAATGATTTTAACAAATTCATACTTTGTAACCTGCTTGAAATACTAATAAAATACTCCATTCAAAAAATAAAAATAAAAAAACAGCAATAACAGAAACAAATGCAAGAAAATATGGACTTATTACAGAATTCTACTATAACTTAAAAACTAAGGCAAATGTATATGTAATTCCATAAAACTTAAAAAAATAAACAAAGCCTTTTCATTACTATTATGCAAGTGATGATTTCGCTAGCATCCTCTGCTTGGACTTTTATCTTTTCAAAGGAGAGTGTTGAAGTCTCAGGATTTAATTCACTTGTTTGGACTTGTAGAGTTGAGTATGTTTTCAGACATCAGATCCCTCTATAGTGCAGGTACAGGCTTTATTAATGAGTGCTATGGGAGATGCCATGCTTGTGGAAAAATGAGCTGAGATGTGAGGGGTACAGGGACTTTCCTTTCTGTGGTTTTATCTTGAAGGACTGATTATTTGCAAATATGACGAAGATCACAAATAAGCAGTACCTTCCTCAGGCTTCCTCAGAAAGCAGCAGTACATTTTAGGTGGAGAAGGAGTGGACGGCTCTTCAGGGCAGCTAGTTTTATCATTTGGCTTTGGTGTGGGTATCTTTCCCATCTTTCTATTAGGACCGTTGTCTGAGAACTTTGGCAAAAGAGGGAAAATGTTTTTACGTTTTTGATATTTTATCTATACTTTTCCAAGGATAGTAGTAAAATTGAATCTGTTTCCCAGATATACAAAACTTTCAGTCTGGGACACCAATTATTTTTTCTTATTTTCTAGACAGGGCTAGTTTCTAACATTATAGGAAAGAAAGAGATAAATTCACAAGGAAATGTTTTTATGGCCTCTATTACTTTAAACTAGTCAACTCATTCATTTTCTGCATTCTGGCACCAGATTTGAATTACCTAAGTTGACTATTTCCTTCCAGTTCCAAGTATAGGAGTCTTCCACAGAGGTCTTCACTATAAAAATCAATATAGGATCTGGAATCTGGACTCCTGCTAGTTTCAGGTCCTGAGTAGAGCAAAATGGCTTTGCCTTCCTGGCTCTTTTGTCTGTAGACGGGAATTGTAATAATGAAAACATCATAGGATGGCTTTGAAGAGTAGGTAGGTTGAGATTCAATCTACTGAGAACATTGCTGGTTGATATATATGACAATTGCCTCATATATAAGTAGATACCAACTCAACTTGGTTCTCTGGATCAGGAAATAAGCTTAAGATATGTCATGACTTGCAAAGCTAAATAGTTTCCTATTTGAGGTTTATAATATTTCAGCTCTAAACCTGAAACAGTTGTGTCTCTCTGGCTCTTTATCAAACACCCATAATGTTTCAGTCTTGACTCTGAACATTATTAATGTAAAAAAATTGTAATTTAGGCCTCTAATTAACCTAAAACATTGTTTTAAAACTATGAGACCTTTGCTTTTAAGGACACATATATTTTATAGGGACATAGAAGATATGTACTCCATGGACAAGTTTTTTTCAAGTATAACTAAAATCAAGGGTAAAAGTCATGAATCTACTGTAAAAAGGAGCAAGATAAATAGTGACAACTTTTGGTGTGAGTGTGCTTTGAGTATACATGTAATGGAGGCCATTTTCAAGGAGAAAGCTTCCAAACACAGTGCAATCCCATTCCATTCTCAATTAGACCAACTCCTTATCACATTTCACTTTCTTCCAACTCAGATGGCTTCTGAATTCTGGAGTCCTCTATCTGAAGATCTCTCTGTATTGTCAAATTTCTGGTAGGGTCATGTTGACATTCTGTTTTTATGTCAAGTTCAGATAGTTTTCAAAGGTCAAAGAAAAGCATCTTTTATCTGAAATATGCCCAATTAGCATTTATTTCTCCTAAGTTATTAATCCCTTCAAAAATTCTATCAACCATCTAAATCTATGAATCTCATTCTCAATTATCTTCACTGAGTTTCTATTTCAACTGAAATAACTTTTACAAACTTCAGGCTATTTCTTAAGGTACATCCTCTAGAGGACATCTGCCTTTTATGATTAGCTTGAAAGAAACTGAGCCAATACCAGTTCTGTTTTCATAAAATGGAAGAAAAGACATATGACTCATAATATTCAGCATGAATCCTGTAAAATGTCACCATATTCTGATATGATATTGTGAGTTTGCTGTCCTTCATACTTATAAGAACAACTGGAAAGAAGGAGAGAGAATCCAATCTTGCCTTTGGGAAAGAACTTGTGTCAACATGAACAGCACAGTGCAGAGGGATACCAACACAAAACAGATAGATAAAATGCCTTCAAAATATGCCAAGCAAGGTCATTGGCCTCATAGGTACAATGAGTATCAGAATGTACTTGCATTTTAATGACTAAACATTGACAGCATTCTATTAAATGGAAAGAATATGTGTTAAACAATTATTTCAAATTGTTCTTGTGTAACGTATATCTTGTATAGGAATTCTCTGGAACAAAAACAGCTGCTTCATGCTTCTTGTCCATTTAGGGGTATGGTTCTCAAGTTAGAACAGCTTTGTTCCCTGCAGGGCATCTGGCAACATTTGCAGATGTGTAAGTGTTTACAGTTCGAGGTGAGAAAGGGTTGCTGGCATCAAGGAGGCTGAAAACAAGGGGGCTAACTAAAAAGTCTCCAGTGCACAGGAGATTTGTCCACAACAGTTATCTCATCCTAAAGGTCAGTAGTGCCAATGCTTTAAAAGCATGTAGGTTATTTAAAACCTGGAATCAAGGACATTCACAACCAAGGACTCATGTCGTTTCAGGGAACTTAAAGCAACTTTAATTGCCTTCCTACAAAAGACTGACAGGAATTTCAAAATAGCCTCCCAGAATGCTTTCATCCTTTCTTTGGTATCCTGTTGTAAAGTTTTGGTAAAGGATGATGGTTATTATAATGTGCTTGAAGTGTTTTGTAACATGAAGAAAGGTAATGCCCATGGCATACTTGAACATTCTTTGGGGCTGGATGCTGTTGCTTACATTTTTAGCCACCATTCCTGGCTTTTATTTAACTTTGACCATAATCTTCATCCATACTCTTTACCTGGTACTTTCTGAGGGCCCTCCCCACCCTCTTCTACATACAACATGCAGTGTGAATCATTTCATAGGAAACCTCATCTTTCTCAAATGTAATAGAGTAGGTTTCCAAGTCTAAATAAGCAAACCCTGCAAATTTTTTTTCATGGATTAATTTCCTTGGACTTGGAAGAACAGATTGTCTCTCTTGCTTCAATATGATGAAGTCTGTCATTTGAAGGTTTTTAGTGGCACTCAGTTGTCTGTAGACTTGATACTAATGATTTATTGCAGGCATAATTCCTATTGCTTATGCTAGGAGCTTTTGTAAATTAATATCCTTATTAACTTTAGGATGCGCAACTAAGGGAGCCAATGCAGTAGGAATTGAACCAATGCTTCCCAAGTGAAGGAAATCAACATAGCCAGAAACAAGCCTTCTGTTTTCAGACAGGAACATTTGTAAGATTCACAACCTGTACAGATGAGGGGTATATAATTCTATCATTGACCATTCACTGATTTCAACTCCCTTAGATTCAGTATTTCCTTCCTTTCTATATCTATTACCTCAGACACAAAAAATAACCCCTATTCTAGCTAAGTAGCTACAAGTCAAGACATTCCTGGATTTATGAAAGAAATATTTATTATGTGAGCCAGAATTGGGCTGTTCAAATTATCACAACACTTGCCTCTAAATTTTTCACAAGGCATTGTAAACTAGATTGAAAATTTAAAGGGGCAGTTAAGACTGATTTATTTCTAAACACAATCTCCCAAATCATTCTTCATAAAAGCTAAGGCATTTCTATGGTATATTTCTCTCATCATGGACATGTAGTTCATCAGATATTTGCTAAGCCATCTTGTGTGGATTCAGCTTTGACAAGCTAAGCAGTATGCTGTCCCATTTTGTAAACCCACAGAAAGTATGGGAAGGAAGCCTTGAATGACTGAAGCTCAAGTGAATGTATATTTTGACATGAGCATGGCCTTGTCAAGGATTTCCAAGACCTTTGAACCATGGAGCAATTGACAAAGCCATTACCCACATAACTCAGACTCAAGAGGAACATCAGAGCTTTTCTCAGACTATGTATTTTTCTAGGAATGTTTAACTATTGATCAGTGTGTGCAGTTTTCTCCTCCTACACATTTATAGTATGAGACTACTCATCTACGTAGAAGACACATACTACTGAGACTAACCAACCCTTTCTACTGTGCTGGTTATAACAAACACCCAGTTTCCAGGTTGCAATGGTAGTTTTGAGAGAACTCCAGCTATTTCCTAGCTTCACAGTGTCTGTGTGTATACCTTTTCTTATCTCTCACTGCCCTTAGCCAGAGTTCTGGGATACAACCCATGTGGGTTGCAGAAAGAAAACACTTTGCAACTTGAAATATATTTGAAGAGGAAATAATCAATGCCTTTTAATAATGGATTTAATTATTTGCTACTTAACTCCAAATTGAATAGCTTATTTATAAACACAGATTATTTCCTTTCAGTATTTTCATATCAAGCACTGACTATTACTAATACAATGATCAATAGTCACAGCTAATCACAAGGTTGACATGACCTTCTAAAGTGGTTTTGTAATGTGGACACCTGAGTCTAGAAACTCTGCACCTTCTTATTTTGTGTAGTTGGAACATCCACTATTGTTTCACTGTTCCCCATCTTGGAACATGAGAAACAAGACTTTGTTTCACAGTGTAGGCAAGACTATTGAGTCTGTTCTTTTTGTATCCTGAGAGTTTCCCCATCAAAAAGCAAGAGTCTTTGTCAATTATTATAAGAGCCTTCTCTGCTCACTCACATATTTACTTCATTTCTTGCTTTTCCTTGACTGACCATAATACAGTTTGTGATCTAGTTTTGTCTAGCAGCTCTGAAATAGTACTCTGACCAAAATCATTGTGGGGTGGGGGGGGGCTCATTTGGCTTATAACTCCAGATTTTCAGTCCATCATTTCAGGAAACCAAAACATGAATTAAAGACAGAAACTTAAATCAGACCTGCTGGCTATTCCACAGAGCACCTTATCTGACAAAAGAACTTACTTTGCATCCAAAGAAGTGTGACAGGATCCATGAAGGATGCTGCCAGACTATGCTCATCTAGCTTTTTTATAAAAGTCAAGACTGTCAGAATACGGAATGGTTCTACCTGCAGTGAGCTGGGCTCTTCTACACCAATTAACAATTGAAAAATCTCTCCAACACATCCACAGACCATTGTGTCCTAGGCAATTCCTCAACTGATATTCTCTTCCCAGAGAAGTCTAAGTCCTGTTGAGTTGACGGTAGCACCAGGGACCCATTTTGACTTCCAATAATCATTCGTATAATTTTGTGATGGTTTTCAAAAATCACTGGAAATAGTCTTAAATTACTCTTTATGTTTTGTGTTACAGATTCCAAGTAATTGCCTAATTTGGCTACCACTTCCCCCTCGAAGTGCTCTTCTTTGCTTACTGAAACACCACATCATCTCTATGATCCTCTCAGTTTCTGAAAAGCTCCTTTTCTATCTTGCCATATTATTCTCCAATTCTCCACCTGATTCCCCTCCTTAACATATAAAATTTACTAGAGTTTTCAAAGCTTGCTGAATTCCTGATTACCACAGCCTGAACTCTTCCAAATCCAAAATCTTTCTATTTCCAAATTTAATTCCAACTATTTGGTAAAAGTCTCTGCTATAGATGGGTTTTGTTAAGACAATAAAAGATAAATCTTCCTCAATGCTGCTATCTTTGTAATTAGCACAATACTTTCTTCCATGGGGTTTGTTTCTTCCAACTAATTCATCTAGAACTCTTTGGACAGCATTCCAACTTTCATTTAAACATCACTCCTTATAAAGATTCTTCTCCAACCATCTCTTAGTGTTTCTATTGCTATGATTAAAAAAAAAATGAGGAAAAACAACTTTGGGAGAAAGGGTTTGTTTTATCTTATGGCTTGTAGTTCATCATCTTGGGAATTTTAGGCAGAAGTCATAGAGGGGTGCTGCTTACAGGTTTGCTCCTCTTGGCTTTCTCAGTCTGTCTGCTTTCTTATAGAATCCAGGATCATCAGCCCAGGGATGGCACTGCTTAAAGTGAGCTGGGTCCTTCGATGTCTACCACCAACCAAGAAAATGTACCACAGACTCCCATCGACCAATCTTGTAGAGACATATTCTCAGTTCAGTTTATTCCTCCAAAATTACTGTAGCTTGTGTCAAGTTGACATCACAATAGTCAGCATAAGCTCTCTAAAGCTGATTTAGATTTTTGCTCTTCTGAGTCACAATAAACTTTTAACCATATCTCAACTATACTACTTATTATTATATTTTCTGACATTACTGGCTTTAAATTTGCTCAGTGTAAAAAAAAATGTGGTAGTTCTACTTGATGGAACATATGTTTTTTTAGAACAGGGATAAAGCACCAAGATTTTCTTCTAACTTTTTGATTATTTATTAGAATATTTGTGATTTTTTCTATCACTGGTCTTGAAAGTGTTTGGCCTTGGAAGATAATATTAACCATGAATGATGGCTATATATCCTGTAACCAAAACGAGGGATATGATGATGTTTTTTCTTTGACTACTTACCACTTGAATGCTGTGAATCAAAGAGTTTTAGTGTGGAATTACTGATATCATTGAATATTAAGTCCCTCTTGGAGAATGACAGCTAACTGGAATGAGGCTACTGAAGCCCTCTACATCAGCAGTTTTCAACTTTCCTAATGTTTTGACTCTTTACTACAATTTTTTTTTTATGTTGTGGTGACCCCTAAACATAAAATTACTCATAAATCTTCCTCAATGCTGCTATCTTTGTAGTTAGCACAATACTTTCTTCCATGGGGTTAGTTTCTTCCAACTAATTCATCTAGAACTCTTTGGACAGCATTCCAACTTTCATTTAAACATCACTCCTTATAAAGATTCTTCATTGCTACTTCAAAATTGTAATTTTTGCTACTGTTATAAATTTGAATCATAATTAAATATTTTTGGAGAATTAAATTTGCCAAAGGAGTTATGACCTACGGGCTAGGAACCACTGTTCTAAATCTTCTGCAATCCCTGTTGTCAGACAGGTAATGATCCCTTGTTGTAAATCCCTCCGTCATTTTGTATTTGGAGAATCCATCAATTTTCAAGTCACTGACTTCACTATATCTCTAAAGTTTATATTCTCTATATTTAGTATGTCTCTCTGAAATAGGATTCAAACAGTGGCTACAGAGGGAGACCCTTATTTCTTTATAGCTCTAAACTTTGCTTTTCATTCATAATATGTCAGGAAATAAAATATTTGTATTCATACTTATGTGGGCAAACAAGCAAAAAAAAAACCATTGCACAATATTATTCATTTGCAGGCATTTGTACATTTATCTTTAACTTCCATCTGTATGTTCAATTTCAATGTCATCTGGGTTTCTCTTTCCCTCACAGATCTTGTCAATTTCGTAAAATTTAAAAGCCATTTGTTGCTGACTTTAGGATCAATTGTGTTCACAGCATTTTCTGCTCAAAACATTTAAGTCAGTCAACATTTCATTTCATCAATGACTTCCTCGCTACTGTCCTGATCTCATCTCTATTCAGGAATAAGCAGCAAGACATTTTTTGTTATCCACCTTCCAGCTCCTTCCTTCTTTATATGCTTGGTCTCTTTGAAGTAAAATTTCTGATCAGGTCACATATCTTGAACAGAAAATGGACTAATAGATCCCCGTTTTTCCATGATAATCAAATACCATTCATCTATGATCAAACATATTGCAGATTTTCCCCATTCTTATTGTTTCCTTTTCATCCAGCAAACACATTAGCATGTTTCAGACCAATGTTTATATTTTACAGATTTATTTACCAGAGAAAAGCTTATGTAACCCGATAGTTTTCTTTGCTTACATTTAAAATAGAGCCTTAAAATCAACATATTTTATGTTTCTTGTAATTTGAACAATAAATTATAAGGAAAAAATTTTAAGTACCTGCCACAAAGGATTATGTTTTCAGTCTAGGTCAATTGGCTTTACTGGTTTTGGATCCACAGTGAGGATGAGGTGAGGGGCATATAGGTGAAGAGAAGGTTCACCTCATGAATGTTGAGAAGGAAGCAGGGAGGTAGGGTTAAAGAGAGGGAGGGAAGAAAAGAGACAGACAAGGAATGTGAACTAGAGTGACAATATCCCTTCCAAGACCACTCCTATTATCCAAACTATATCTGTTATGCAGACTGCTACTCTCAAGAGTAATTAAAACTGCCTCCTTGTTCAGATGATTATAGTAACCCTGTTTCTTGATTCAATTGTATATAATAGACATGCTAAACTTTGGGGGTGCTGTGACTTCTCCATTCAAGACCTTGGCCTACCCAACACCAGCTTCCCTGTGTCCAAATGTCCCTGTGTTTGTCCTTTCTTTAGTCTCTTACCCCTCGTTAAGTTTCTGGGACCCACAGCATGGAAGGACTTGGCTATTGCATGAATTCTATTTGGTATTATGATAAAAACTCAGAGCCAGATATTGGGGAAAAGCTCGAATATCAGAGAGACAGGGAACAAACCACAGCCAATTCTCTCTCAGCCAATTCTTCAGTCTGAATAGGATAAGTGCTATTGTCACAGGACCTCAGACTAACTGGTTACTCAGACAGAATGGCTGAACTTCTCCTTCTCCTGCATTTATTTTTTTCTCTCCCCAGCAATTTTACTTCCTGGTTCAACTCTCCTAGAGCTAGGACTAAAGGTATGTGCTACCAGTCCTTGGCTCTGTTTGGCCTTGAACTCATATAGATATAGACAGATCTCTGTCTCCAGATTATAAATGGGATTTTAAATGTAGGTCACTACTTCCTAACATTCATGGCTTAAATCTGTGGGTGGCTTGACCTCTGATATTCCAGACTGTTTTTAATGATTGTATATAACCATTCTTGGCAATGACATTTTGTGGAACATTTGAGATAAAACTGGAGCAATGTCTAGTAGCAAAGTGATGAAGATGTGTCTATAACTGTGTTATCTGCTCCAAAGACCTTACTGCAGGGAATCTCAAAACAGTTTCAACAGGTGAAATGTCCATTGCACCTGCTCTTCATACAAAGCTACTGAAGTTTCAGAAAGTAAAATATGTCTAACATCGAACAGTGAGTAGAAAGAAAAGCTATAATTCTGAAACATTGCTTACAATATTACTCTTGCCCATTTGCCACCCAGAAAAATGTAAAATTCAACCAGGCTGAACACAGGCATGGTGACACTGGAGGAGGATGGAGGGATCATGGACATTCTTCAATGTGCCACTATCCGTTACTCAAGTGTTACATGAAACAAGGTGTCCTCCTGGTTTTTAAACTCAGTCCAGTATTGAGTTTTGTTACCTTTCCTGGGGAGAAAGTAGACAGTCTATCAAATAAAGTGTCAGAAAAGCATCTTCCAAATATATAGCCATCGAAAGAACAACCTGCCATTTCAACAACAAAATAATGGGCCTGCTGTAAAAAGACCTATTGACAACACAGAGGACCTGCACATTTGGAAATAACTCCAGGCAAGAAGGAAGAAATCATTTCACATAAAATGACATTTTCACATTATATAAATTTACCCTTAGTCTATCTACTTTTGTAAATATGGACAACTGTATTTACTCAGAAACTATCATATATATATATATATTTACTTCTTCTAAAATTAACTTTTTAATATTTGCCAAAGTGCCTTAGAAGATATTGGTTTTTGTTTATTTTATCTCAGATGTGATGTTTTTATTTGTTTTAAAAAACCTTTCCATAGAAGGTTTCTATGGAAAGGTTTTTTAAAACTACTTTTTATTTATTTATTACTTTGTAAGATTGGAAGTTATTTTGCAAGTATATATATATTTCAGCTGAACTGGGAAAATCCTGATTTTCAGCTATAAGACCAGAACTAGACAAGTTTGGTTTCCTGGAATGTAATTTAATGATGCTATGAGGACTTAGGACTGTTTGTTTGTATTTTTATGATACTGAGAATCAAAGCAAGGTTCTCAAAGATGCTAAGCAAGCACCTTACTACTGAATTTGGACCACTATCCTCCTGGTCCAAGCCCATGTTTTGATCTGTTAAGCTGATCTTTCAGCTGAGGGACATGCAGTCTGTTTATGGTTATACAGGTTGAAGAAGACTCCAGACAAGGTGACAGCATGAACAACTATGTAGATATTGTTGCAGAAGTTCCTTTTGTTCATTGTGGGAGGCAGCTCATGGCTGGTTACAATGAAGAGCCAGGCATGTAACAGTGGTTAGGAAATTTTCAGGAGTCATAAAGAAAGGACAAATGGTATTCTGAGTTGGCACTGATTCAGAAATAGAAATATGATTACTACTATGAGTAAGCAAGTTTAACCAAGGTCAGCTTGTGGTCCCCTAGAGTACCTAACTCTACAGTTTCCCATTTCTTTCTTTTTTACCCCTTGCAAGCTAGAGAGTTTCTTGTTATTTTAGAAACTACTTTGAAGTTAGAAAATAACAAAACAAAAAGCAGATCAGGCAGCATTCCAAAACATTGTATTTTATGTCTTGTCAAGAATGTAATGCCTATTTTCCCCTGGTTTTATTGTGATATATTGCTCTTAAGTCAGTGAGCACTTTGTGGTAGGGAAGAGAGCCTTGTGATAAAATGAAATGAAAATATGGTTCCCAAATAAACCCCACTCCGGTCAGTAACTGAGGTAATGCATGTTGACCAGATAGTAATTAGTACACTGATTTTGATGATCTGTGATAGTTAATAACTATCAAAACATATGGCTAAGTATAATTTTGGACAGTAATCTTCAGAAGACCAAATTAAAATCCTGGTCATTGTTTAATTTTCCACTTTTTGTTCTGTAGCCTAGGTTTATGACACAACAGAAGTGTTGCTTAGGTATTATGACCATGTAACTATTTAAAAACTGGTTTGTGTCTGAAAACATTTAAAAGGAGCTCTTGACTCATAGTTTTCAGAGATGATCCACTAATCCCCATTGACTGACTGACTGGCTATAATTGTCATTGTTGTAAATTATTTATCTTCTGAACTAGTCACAAGGAGTTGTTTGTAGAAAAAAAATTCCAATATCATTATCAGCATTAAGTCAGAAACTCAAGTTTTTTCAACTATTATATCAAGAAAGCCTGGTAGTATGTAAGTAAGCATTAGTCTAGCAATGAGAAAACATATCTAAAACAGTGTACATTATTTCTGTCATTCACTTAGACCAATAAAATCATATGTGTGTATAGATTACAACATGGTATTTTTAAATATTTATACATTTATAATGGCTATACTCTGAAAATCAAGATATATAGTACTCCAGATGTGTATTATTTTTATCAAAAGTATTAACTAATTGCTTTCTTGCAAAATCTCAATTATTTCATATTTTGTTGTTATTGTCACAGTGATGTACAATACAACTTTCTAACTTTTCTAACTGAAACTGTATTCTTTGAGTGGCATCTTTCAGTGTTCTCTCACTCACAGTCTTGGTTACTGCCACTGCAATATCTCTCTCTGAGTCTTACTTGGACAGATTCTACATTCTACATATAGAGGTAAGGCCAGGAGGTGTTTGTCTTTCTGTGCTGGCTTATTTCATTTCAATAATATTCTTCATGTTTGTCTCTGTTGTTTCAGAGGATCTAAATCTTTTTTAAAAAGGTTGAACATATCATTTTCTTTGTCTAATCATCATTTGACAGGCACTTAAGTTGATTTCACATCTTAGCTCCTGTTAATAACAGTACCACAATTAACCCCAGCAGGCTGTCACTTCTACCAATGAAAGAAAGAAACATAGATGCTATGGTTTTGTGTCAGCTAGTTCCTGTGGGTTGAGATGTGACCTCCTAAAAACAGAAGGGAGGCTCATTAGATTCAGGAAGCTAACAAAATGATAAGCTTATGACACCGGAAAGATCTGGAAGCTTAGAAAATTGTTAAGGTTCATGAGGTCTCTCTACAAGGTTATGTAACCAGTAAGCAATGGCTAGGGAGGAGAAGAATCCATTAAAACTGCCTGTCAGTTGGGCAAGAAACTCTAGGAATGCAGCCTCTGTGATCATCACCCATGCCAGGATGGACTTTTTGGTGACACAGTTACCTTATGTTACCTGCACCCCTGTAAGTGACCTTAGTAAACTCTCTGGTTCTTCTAGTGAGAGTCGGAAAATAAATCAGACACTTAAGTTAACTTTATACTGTTTGGCCCATGTCTTACACCCATTACTAGCTAGCTCTTTCATCTTAATTCAACTCATTTTCATTAATCTGTCTGCCACATGGCCTGCGGCCCGTGGCTCACCTATACCTCTTACATGTTTTTTCTTCAGAATTCGGATGGCGACTGACTAACTCTGCTCTTCTCCTACCTGCCTGTCCTCTGATTCTCTACCCACTTCTACGGTTCTATACATAGGCCAAAACAGTCCTTTATTTATAACATACAAAAAACATTTCCACCACAGAAGGAATTGCTTTTTAGATGTAACATCAGTTCTGAGTCTTGGATAAGAATGTTTTTGTTTGTATATCTCTAGAAAAGAGCTGCACAACACAAATATCAAAGCCTTCTGGGTTATCTTTAGTTTAGGCTCTTATTTATAGAAAAGAAACAAACACACAGGCTGTGATAAATCAAACATTATGTGGCAGCATGGTCTCATATCAGATGTAACTGATAAAAGCTTTGGTAATTAAAGAAATTTATTCTATGATTCCAAAGCCCTTTCAAGTAAGACAGAATTGTGGAGTAGTATTCACTAGTGCTGGATCTACCCAGCATAGAATACTGACTTACTATGTCCTAATGTGCAGTGAATCATTTTAGTTTGAATTTTCATGTCTTTAAAGTAAAGAGAATTAGAGACTAATTTTTTTCTGTTTTTTTTTACAGATTTTTGAAAGAATTATTGTAACAATCAATGTATTTATTATTCATTGTAGTCATTAGTCCTTCTAAACCATTCTAGATGACTATTTGTTTACCAGTTATGATATAGGTTGTAGCTAGGTTCTGAGCTACCAAAGATAAATTCAGCAATAGCCTGTCCTCAGTGAGCTTTTCTTCCAATAAGGACAGTGAATATCCATAGCTAAGCTTTGTATTAAATGGATAAAAAATGCCAGAGCTGTGTTGGAAGGGAGGATTAATGTCCAGAGAACAAGAAAGAGATGAAGATGAGACAATTTTTATTAGCAGTAAGGCAGTTTGGGGAGCTTCTTTAGCTTCAGAATTCAGTACTTTATCAGACTCCAGCTTGGTTTGTACATCAAAGGAACTGGATATGCTCTAAAATCAAGCTTGCAAGTACATAATAAATTTGGATTAGCAAGAGAACATTCAGAATTGGCAATGCTGTCCATCTTTGGACAAGGGTCAGGAGTTCTAAAGAATATTATGAGACCATGTATACTGAAAAACATGTTTTTCTTTTCTTTTTTTCTGGACAGTTATGTTTTTTTAAATTGAAAATAGATTCTTCTTTTTTTATTATGAATAAAGTCTCATTTTTTATCCATGTATCCCCTTGTTCAAACTCCCTTCCTCCTCCCGCCTCTCCGAGTCACTCTCTCTTCTCCCATCTCCTTATCTCCTTCCCAGCAAGGGCAGGAGGTCCCAAGGTCTCAATATGGCTTAGTTCAGCATCCACTCCAGGCAGATCCACTTTTCTCATTCCAACATCAAGACTGGGTCAGGTGTTCCTCTGGAGGGAATGGGCTCCAAGGTGCCAATTGTTTTTTTAGTAAGAAATTAATTGATCCCTTAAATGTTGCAGAGAAAGAATGGCTTCATGAAATGTGATTTCACCCTCAAAAGGCAGTTTTATCTCAATAAACAATTAGTCCAAATAGCTGCAACAGGACAAACAAAACTCCTTATGTTAGACTGAGGTCTTCAGCAGGCGGAGCAGTGTTTAATGTCATAAGGATGTAATTTAATATGAATTTCTTCAATATTTGAGTAAGCATCTCCACCAAATCTGCTCAATGGAGTCACTGATTTTGTTTTTTTCTATAACGAGGATTTAGTTGTGCAATCATGCTGTCACCAGAAGAGATTCATCACAATAATGATGAGTCTTTTTCCTAAGGACATTATCATAAATCATTTGCATACAGCCCAAGAGAAAGATTTCCAGTTAAACTTTCTAAATGTTACAAAATGGTTATAAAGCATGAGTTGTTAGAAATAAGCATTATTTTTATTTCAATTTGGGGAACATATGGCAAAATGATTATTCATTGATGCTGAATTGATTTAGCGAACATGCACGCACAAGGAATATCTTAAGAGATGTTCAGGATCTGCTATGCTCTGATACTGATATCATATTCTTCCAACTATATTTATAATCCTCTAGACAACTAATGTAAACACTGGGCCCAAGTATTTTTTTAAAAAAGCTTTGGAAATTTTATACATTTATATAAAGTGTAGTGATTATATCCATATTATATCCATGCATAATTACCTCCTCAATTTCCCCAGTGCTTCCCACCTATTGGCTCTGAATGTGGACACCAAGGGTCAACATTTACAGGCCAACATTCAGTAATTCCCTTTATCTGTCTGTCTGTCTATCTATCTACCTACCTACCTACTTATCTGTCTATCTATCATCTATTTATTTACATTTATTTATGTATTTATAACAGATAGGATCTCTCTGAACCTGTAACTTTCCATTTTGGCCATTGAGCCCCTGGTATCTGTCTGTTTCGACCTCAGTCATAGGTACCACTAGGGTCATAGATACACTCCTCTGATCTGGTTTTCACATGACTGAGGAGGACTTGACTCAGATCCTCATCCTTGTACAGCAAACACTAAGCCATCTTCCCAGGCCCAATTTTTATGAGATAGCATTACAGGAAACATATGACTTTTATAAAAAGAAATTAGGTGATGGATTGATGTAGGAAAGTGAATTTCTTTATATGTTGATGTTGTCTATGCTTTGGGCCATGCTAATTTGCCTTGATTGGGGGGAGGGAATAGTAAAAAGTCACAAAATTAATGTCTCAGATTCTTCCTGGAACTAGTTGAAACAACCAAGTTCAATTTATTGAGGAAGGAACAAGACTTTTTTTTAAACCCTCCACCCAGCCAGGGCGAAGGTCTTTGCTTTGCTGGCATCTGCTGTTGTGTGGTCATCTCTTTCTGGTCCAGGTCATCTCACATCTCAGGACTCCATTCCTGTTGCCAAGGCCCCCAGGCAGACTCCAGGTTGTCTTATGAGGAAGTGCCCACTCAAGGAGCCCTCATGGTTATGAGGAAGTGCTATAAACACATGTGTTAAGGCACTAGTTATAACCAGTTTGAACAGACTGAGGCCCAGTCCCTTAGAAGCCTCTAGAGCCTATATATCCCACATTTATGTATAGAACAAACTGAAGGAAGACTCCTAGATTCTGTGACTGTGTAGAAGTGTAATAACCTTATTGAAAATGATGAACTATGGGCCCAGAATATGCAAATGTTACTCATGTGAGCTCTGAAATTTTCTTCCTAAGAGGCAGGTTGGCATCAGGGTTTTAGCATGTGCTCCCCTCAGCATGGCATCTTGAAGGAGCTTGACTCTTCTGAAGCACATTGCTTCATAGCCTGATAGCCATAAGACAAAGTTCTCTCAGTCTCATGTCCTGTAATAACACACCTTTAAAATATGCTGTAACTTACAAGTAATTCTTCCCACCTTTTCTTTCTCATCCTCCAATTAATAATTTTTATTTCTTATCTTCTCCACCTACTTCTTCTATGTCTTCTTCTACCTTATTCTTTACCTTCTTATTATTAATCACTATTTTATCTGGATAAACATCTATCATGTGCACCTCTAATACTTTGCAATCTTGCTTTATCCTCACAGACTGAAAGCAAAATTCAAGGGAATTATTACAGTGACATTTTTCATTCCAATTTATTTCATTCTCATTTCCTGAGACCACTTTTTCTAAAAACTACCTCCCATTCAAAACAACATATTTTCAAATTGACAATATAATCTCTAGTCAAGAGCGGAAAGCATGAACCTTAATTTTCTTATCTTTTGATATGACCAATTTTAAACTATTGTACATAAAATATGATTTGAACTATTCAATTGCCATCTAATTATAATCACAGAATCTTTCATACCTGCTTTTTTTCACAGCGGTGATTTGAGTCAAATTATCATTTGCAGATGATATGACAGTTTACAAAAATGACCCTAAAATTTTTAACAGTGAACTTCTTAGCTGAAAAACACTTTTAGCAAAGGGACTAGATACAAGATTAATGAAAAAAAAAACCTCCCCCAAACCAAACCAACAAAACATATCCCTGCTATATGCAGATGACAAATGAACTGAGAAAGAAATCAGGGAAACAGTACATTTTAAAATAGTTTTAAATAATATAAAATATCTTGAGGTAATTCTAACCAAGCCAATGAAAAATTTGCATGACTAAAAACTTCAAGTCTTTAAAGAAAGATGTTGATGACATTGAAGAAAGTATTAAAAGATAGAAAGATCTCCATGCTCATGGATTGTTAGGATTAATATAGTAAAAATGGCTACTTTATCAAAAGCATTCTACAGATACAGTGAAAATCCCCATAGAAATTTCAATGCAAATCTTTGCAGACCTTGAAAAAACAATTCTCAATTTCATATGAAAACACAAAAAACCCAGGAGAGCTAAAACAATCCTGAACAATAAAAGACCTGCTGGAGGTATCACCATCCCTGATTTCAAATTGTATTACAAAGCTATAGTAATAAAAAGTATATGGCATTGTCATAAAAATAGACACATTGATCAGTGTAATTGAGTTGAAGACCCAGTCATAAATTTAAACATCCATGAACCTGATTTTTCTATAAAGAATACAGAAAGACACACTAGAAAAGAAGAACAGTGTTTTCAACAACTACTACTGTTCTAACTAGATGCCATCATGTAGAATAATGCAAATAGACCTGGATCTCTTACCCTGAGCAAAAAATTTATTTCAAGTGGATAAAAGACCTCAACATAAAATCATATCTAGTAAACCTGACAGAAGAGAAAGAGTGGAATAGCCTTGAAATTATTGGCACAGAAAATGATGTTAGATAAAGTGATGTTTACCTGGTTTGATCTGAAATCATATATTATATTATGCCTTATTATTTCATATATAATATTATATATACTCAAGTTATTAAATAATATGTATTTCATATGTACATTATATTATATATTTTACAGCATTTCTTTGACTAAAAATAGAATATAATTTATATATTATATATATTGTAAAGCCACTTGTAATGAACAAATATTATGTTATAATATATTTAAAAGAAAAATACTTCCTAAATATAACACCGGTAGCAAAAAACCTGAGATCAAAAATTAATAAATGGGACCTCATGAAACTGAAAATCTTCTGAAAGACAAAGGATATTGTCAATAGGACAAAATGGCAGCCAAAGAATGAGAAAAAAAATTCTTTATCACCCGCACATCTGATAGAGGACTAATATCCAAAATATAAAAGGAACACAAGAAACTAGATATAAAAAACTAAATAATCCAATTGAAAATAAGGTATAAATCTAAATAGAGAATTTTCAATAAGAGAATCACAAAGAGCCTAGAAACATTTAAATGTTCAACATTCTTAGTCATAATGAAAATGCAGATCAAAACTAACAATTTTGAGATTCCATTTTACACCTGTCAGAATGGCTAAGATTAAAAACACAAGTGACACCTGAGGTTGGTGAGGATGTGGAGCAAAGAGAATGCACCTCCATTGCTTGTGAAACTTTAAACTTGTACAGCCACTTTGGAAATCAATCAATGGAAATGACAGTTCTTAGAAATTTGGGAATTGATCTACCTCAAGATCTAGCTGTAGCACTCTTAGGAATATACCCAAAGAATGTTCCATCCTACCACAAAGACACTTGCTCAATCATGTTCATTGTGGCTTTGTTAATAATAGTTAGATACTGAAAGCAACCTAGATGTCCCTCAATAGATGAATGGATAAAGAAAATGTGGTATATTTACAAAATGGTGTATTACTCTTATGTTAAAAAATTGGCATTATGAAACTTGTGGGAAAATGTTTGTAACTAGAAAAAAACATCCTGTGTAAGATTAACTCAGGAAGACAAATAAGGTATATATTTACTTATAAATAGATAAAGCCATTAAGTAAATGATAAACAAGCTACAATTCATGGACCTAAGAGGTTAGGTAATGAGAAGGGGTATGGGAGAATGCATAGATCACCCTGGAAAAGGGGAAATAGTAGGTGTTATGGGTATCCTGGGGGCGGGTGGGCATGGAAGTGAGCAGGGTCAGGTGGAGGAGGAAGATGGAATAGGTAGAGTACCAAGAAGAAATGGCTGGAATAGGGTGGTGGTATGGAAACCCAGGGCAGTGGAAATTTCCTTGAATCTATGAAGGTGACCTCAGTGAGGACTCCTATGAATGGGACATCTGGAGTCTCAACTGGCCATCTTCTGGCCAGGCAAGTCTTCCAGTAGTGGGTCTGATTTGCTTTCAGTTGAATTGTTGGCCAAAGGGGGATCCCATGGAAATCCCCCAAACAACCTAGGCTGATACTTTCTGCAAACTGACTTTATGGGCCACCTTGCCAAGGGAAACACCCATACAAATCATCGGACATTCTAGACTCTTTTCTGCTGGCTCCTGAAAGAAAAAATATGGACAAACTAGCCACAAAATCCTTGATTTACAATCTGTTCTGCCTGAAAGATGTGGTGGGCAATGGTGGCATAGAATTAGGGGGAATGTCTGGTTTCACTTAAGGCACACTACATCAGAATGAATGTGGTGATATAGTGTATATTTAATAAAATTTGTGTGGGAGATTGGAGGACAGAATTATCCACAGGCAAACCATGAAGGTCACAGAATGGTGACCCATGCCTCTAATCCCATCACTAGGCAGACAGAGTCTGGATCTCTGTAAATTCAAAGTCCAACAGTCAGGCAGTCGTGGGACATGCCCGAATGCTGTTAGACCCAGCACTCAGGAGGCAGAGGCATAAGGATCTCTGTGAGTTCAAGGTCAATCTGATCTACAGGGCAAGTTCAAGGACATTCAGGATTGTTAGTCAGAAAACCCTGTCTTGAAAAAAAAAGAATGTCTTATAAAATGTCATATACTATATTATTTTAAAAATAAATATTTATTTCATAAATGTGTTTTGTCTGCATGTGTATAATATATACAGCATGCACATGTCCTACATACACCACATGCATGTCTGGTGCCTGCAGAGGCCAGAAGAAGTCATCTGATCTCCTTGAACTGGACTTAAAAAGATTGAGAGCCACTGTGTGTATTGGGAACCAAACCCAGGAGTTGTTTAACTGTTTCCTCTAAGACTGAACGATTGGATTCTGCAAGAAAGTTTCTTAAGAAGGGATGCAAACTCAAAATAGCTTCAGGAAGTCTCTGAAACTGACCAGATTCATTAGGCCCCTCCCTGCTAAAGCAAACAATAAAAACAAAGAGTCTCTCCTGGACAAAGAGAAGCCTCTCAGATGAGCAAAAGTGCTAATTAAGTTTCTGAGACCAAATCAGCTGCCTAAAAGAAGTTTAAACCAACTGAAGCACCTGCAAAGGACACTTTCCAACCTATTGAAATACCTTCAGTCTGTGCTATGTGCTCCATGTTTGCAGCCTTCTGAGCTGTCATTCCTGTTGGGGTTAGCTTTGGTGATGCAACTGTCTTTGATCATTTCTGCTCCTATAAGTAACCCCTCACCATATTGCTGTAAGTAACCCCTATAAACTCATTGGTTCACCAAAAAAAAAAAAAAAATACAATATATCACTCCAAAGGAACCCATACTTGACCTTGCTTGGGGAACCAGGAACCATCACTAGATAGCCCAGATACCTGGAGTAAAACCAAACACTACTAGTCTAAAGACAAATCAATAAAGTGATGCCTAATGTTAATCTGCTATCCTCATGGATCAGTGCCTTATCCAGTCATCATCAGAAAGATTTCCTTTGGAGCAGATGGGAACAGATGCAGTGACCCACACCTACACATTATGAGAAGAGAGAGTCCAAATTGAGAGGTTTCCATCATATCCCTCCCTTGAGAGCTCAGGCATTCCTTCAGAAGATGAGATAAGAGAAAGACTATTAAGAGCCAAAGGGTATGGATGACACCAGGAGAACAAGACCTCTGAATCAACCAAGCAAGGCACATATGAGCTCACAATGGTTGAAGAAGCAAGCAAAAGACCTACATGAGTCTGCACCAGATCCTTTGCATTTATGTTATAGGGATTAGCTAAGTTTTTTGTGGCTCTTCTGACTGTGAGGATGAAGTGGTTTCTGTCTCTTGCCCTGCTCTACTCTTGAAACATTTTTCCTGCTGTGTTTCCATGTCCAACCAACCTTGATAAGCTTTTGGTCTTTCGTTTTATATTTTATTTTGTCATGTTTGGTTGTTAGCTCCTAGAAGCCTGTTTTGGGTTTTCTAATAAGAGGCAGTGAAGGGAGGAAAGATGGCGAGGAACTGGGTAAAGTTGAGGTAGGGAAAACTATAAAAAAGAAATGAGTAAAAATTGTGTACACTTAACATTTTTTTAAAAATTAAATAGAAAGAAATTGTAAACCCATTGCTGATTCTAAATGTTACTGAAATACCATTGGAAAAGAAAGCATGGGACAGCTTAGAAAATTCTATTCCTGTTAGTCTGGTAATTTGTTGGTATTTCTGAACTACTTGGTCTATGCTTTTTGTTGGCAAGAATTGCTAATGGCAGGGATAACACTCAGCTTAGTCACAGAGAGTGAGTCCTCAAAGAACGGAGAAAGTATTAGCTAGACCAAAATGAGGAAAGAGCTCATTTTTTAATCCCTTAAAAAGTAAGCCTTTTTTGGTGAGAAGCTTTTCATCATTTGCAAAACACTTCTTATCTCCTTGTTGGAATAGATTAAAGTTAATTTTATTACTTTAAAAAGCATTTTAAATATCCTGTGTTAACACCCTCTCACTTTATATCATGAGACAGTTTCACACATGGCCCAGCCTGGCTTTGAACTTACTATGTAAGCAAAGATGGCTTTTGCACCTTAATTCTTCCATCTGCAGCTTCCACAGGTTGATGGACATGCATCACCATGCCTGATTCTATGGAGTACTCTGACTGAAAGCCATGTCTATGTGCATGCTAGGCAAGTTCTGTACCAACAAAACTACAACTTCAGTCCATTATTTTATATATATTTAAGAGTTATTTTAGAGTTTCCCTTTTGTTACTGTAGGAATATACCACACACCAAGTTATTTACAAAAAAAAAAGTATAAGAATTTAATTTAGGAGTTCTTGAGCTTGGGAAATCTAAGATTAAAAGTCCATCTACCAACCTGGTAGTGATTCTTACTGGATCCTAACATCATGGAATATGGAAAGACTGTTTTAAAAGAAACAATCCTGTTGTGTTGAAGCCATTTATCAAGATCATTAAATTATCATTTACAAAGACAGAGTTTTTATAGCCCAGCTTTTTCTCAACTCACCCTATCTACCCAGCAGCATTTTAGGAAAACTTGGATTTTAGATAAATTACCTCAGAATATGCAAAGCAAGACCTGATCACTATTAGTCATGATATAGGATGCTTTAGTTTTCTATAATATTTTAACTCTTAGAATAGAATCATCAAGGAGAGACTGAAAGTAGATGAGACTTCTTCAATGGAATAAAATACCCTGAAAGTGACCAGTGGTTACTTCAGTTTTTATAAGGCAAAGGGAAGCATGCATGTGTCTCTTCAAGCCACCACATGGTTTTGTTCCTGGGTTACCTCCTTTGTAAAAAGTGGTCATGATGATAAGAGTTACCAATTTCCTATAGTCTCTGTAAGGAGTAAGTGGGTTATAGTGTGGAAGAACAGGATTGCTGAGAGAAGGCTCTCAACACTCCCTATGATTTTCAGAGGTTTTCTGCCTTCATTGCTTTTCTTCCCACTGGCAACCACTTCTGCTTGTCCCTTGCTTCACTTTCTCTTATACCATGGTGGTCCTGTCATGGGACACTTGGCTTGCTCTGCCCTGCATCAGATACTTATACTGTTCCTTCAGTTCTTGCATCTCATATTTGGCTTAATACTTTCTTAAAATTTCAATTCTTCATAACCTATGTGGTAAGAAACTTGAATATGAAACATAATGAGAATATCAAGTTGCTTCTTTTTGCTATGGATAGTGATTAACACAGAGCTGCCCCTCACTCCCCCCAATTGGGCAAAGTAAAGAGAATAAGAGCTTGAAATTCCTAAATGGGACATTTATATTACACCATCTCTTCCTCTCATTATAGATGGTAGTGAGCCACCATGTGGTTGCTGAGAATTGAACTCAGGTCTTCTGGAAGAACAGCCAGTGCTCTTAACATCTTGAGCCATTTCACCAGCTCCATTGGTTAATAAAGAAAGTTTTGGCCTATTGCAAGGCAACTTAGAGGCAGGCAAGAAATCAAGACAAAGATAAAGACAAAGAAGGATGGAGTCAAGAAGACACTGCCAGCTGCCACCCAAAGAATAAGATGTAATAGAACACAGGCGAAGCCATGGAGCCAGTGACAATACACAGATTAATAAGAGTGGGGTAAGTTAAGTTATAAGATCTAGATAGTAATTAGCCTGAGCCATAGGCCATAGAGTGTATAATTAATATAAGCTTTTGTGTAATATTTGAGACTAAGCAGCTACAGATAGTTTTATACCTTGGGGCTAGGTCAGGCCAGAAACTTCTCACTACATCTTCCTGAAGCCTAGGTATCATTGTGACAGAAAGGTTAGAAAGACTATAAGACTCAAAGGAGGTGGATGACACAATCATCTGTGTATTCTTGTGCAGCAACAAGAAAGCTCCACATAGGAATTTACAATAGTTGATGCATCATGCACAAGATATACAAGCTCAAGTTCGACCAAATCCCAAGATGGAGAAAAGAAGTCCCACTCTTAGCTATTTGCAATTAATAGGTTCTGAGAGATGTAGAGTCATTTTCCTTTAAGGGTTTTAGTTTTGTTGAGTCTACCATACTCCAGTGCAAAGCCACACATCTGAGACTCTACACAGACCCCATGAATTGTACTTTATAGGTGTAAAAAGTTCGAAAAGAAGACACAAGCTTGAGTGGCGATGGTAGAAGAGTGTATCTGAGAGAAGTTGTGGGGGAAAGTGAATGTGATCAAAACATGTTCATGAAATTCTCCAAGAGCTAATAAGGATATTTTAAAAATATTAATTATCACAAGCATTTCTTTCAGAGGAGTCTGAACTGGGGAGATGTTCCTTAATGCTGTACGGAAATGTCCAACATTCTCTAAGACCATCCTAAGAAGAAAAACTCAAATTCTGTAGGTTCCTTTGGTACAGAACCCTTGTCATTCAACTAGTCCCTACTTTCTGTGCTTGGTTGGATATTTTATAGCACCTGTATTTTATCCCATAGGCTTCAACAAGCTGCAACCAACAGCTATTAAAAAAAGGAATCAGTGTCTTTCTCAAAGGAGAGTCATTAAAACTACTGTAAGCTAATTGTTCCCTTACTCTACTGCTTTATCTGTAAAATGAAATACATCATTGAAAAGTACAACTTTGAAGCTTACAGAATAATAATGATTAAAACATGTTAAATGTATAGTCTCTACCAAGCTTTCTAATAATATATTAGATTATAATAAATAGTTATAATAAATAGTACCTTCCCCAGGGCTCAGCAATATTTTTATATTTTTCTTCTATACATGAAGAAACGGTGGCTCTACAAATGTATGCAAATTTCCCAAGTTGAGATGAGATCAGTGTAGTCAGTTAAGAATAACATTTATTCCACAGCTCAGATTCTTAGTTGTTCTAGATTGATAGAAGAAATGAACATGTGACCTTACATAGTTCTCTATACAAAGTAGACTTGTATAACTCAGTGTTTTGTGTTGATTTTCTTCTTGATAAGATTGGGAATCCCTTAGAATATGCTCCCAAACATGTTAACCAGGGATTTTCTAGATTGGTTGGCCAGTAGACATCCTGTGAGAGATTATCTTGATTAGGTTAGTTAAAGTTGAGGTAGGAAGGAAGGGCAGTATTCCTTGGTCTTGTACTTCAGAGTAGATCCTCAAAAGGAAGGAAGCTAATAGGGCAGCAACAATTATCATTATCTTCTTGCTGACTACAGACCCAATGTCAATGATGTGGTGGAAATATTCTCTGTATGCTGAAAATAAAGTAACCGATTTGGCCTAAGTGCAGCACTTTAGAAGTGGGTGGAGAATCAGAGGAGAGACAGGTAGAAGGAGGGCGGAGTTAGCCAGTCTCCATCTGACCACTGAAGAAGAGACATGTAAGGAATCCAGGTGAGTCACGGGCTGGGCCAGATGGCAGGTAGATTACTAGAAATGGGTTGAATTAAGATGAAAGAGCTAGCTAATAATGTGCTTGAGACCTAGGCCAATCAGTATGAAATTAATATAAGCATCTGATTCATTTCTTTGGGGGACAAAAGCTGCCACGGGCCAGGTACAAACTTCTGACCCAAACAGGCCCGGAAACCTTCTACAACACAATGACAACTTCAGTCTCTGGTTAGCTGCCATGATGAATTGTTCTCTCAAACTGTGCGCCAAACATTTCTACTTTAAGCTGCTTTTATAAGAGTATTTTAACACAGAAATGGAAAGTAATAACAAGCGAATGCAGATACTGATGTGAAATACAGAATAGGTCTACATCATCAACTATAAAAACAATTTATGCCATTACAGAAGAATGTTCTTTCTCAGTTTTCTTATCTAAATTGATCCCAGAGCACATATTTTCTTGGCAAGATGGGCTCCCAAATAACAGCTTATACTTAAGTAGCCATCTACTGATGAGTGCTTGGAGCTGTATTAATTATTAATGATTTAAATGCAGGCATATGCTGCATCAGAGTCTGAGGTCCATTGTGAGTGATGTCATGATCTTAGAGTCAGTCAGTAAACCCAGGGCTCTCAATAGTGACCTTTCTGAGGCTAGCAAAGTAAATGAAGAGGAAGAAAGCATACTTTAAAACTGCAAAATTCTCTTTGATTTTCAGTCTAAGGAAAAAAATGTGTATTTTTTTGGGAGCTCTTCGTGCTTTTGATTTCTTTTAATGTCTAACCACAAAATAGCAATTTCCTTCACATGTTCTTTGAATATTGAATACAGTATGAAATCAAAAATATTTCATATGGAGATACTGGAGGAAAACAAAGAATGAGAGTCAGAAACAGCATTTTGAATGATAGACAGGAGCTAAGTACCTGTATGCTTTCACAGTCATTTTTGAATCTTTCATTGCCTAACTAACACTCCTGAGGAAATTGGAGGCATTGACAATGGAATGTACTGTTTTATATATCTTCCATATGTGAAAACAATCTATTTGAATAGAAGAAATATTGGAAAATGGGACTCCATTTCTGAATAATTTTAACTCTACAGAATGTGTATCACCCATCAAAATCTCCAGAGTCAAAGACAACTTTCTTATCTTTTAGGTAAAACTAAGATTTAGCACAGAGGAACACACAAACAAATTACTGAGAAAACCAAAGTAGCTCATATTCTGAAAGACAAAACATCAAAATGCTTTTTCATATTTTATTTCAAAAGTATTCTTCCTTCTCACTATAAAAATCACATGAAAATGTATTCATTGTAAATTTGTGTATTCTTCAATATACTAGGGAGCAGAAATATAAAGAAAGACATTCTACAATAAATTATAGATAAATAGTATGTTTAGAACTATACACATACCAATAAGCTAAAAATAAGGTGGATTGGAAATAATAAAAGGAGACATTTTAATAAATCATTATACAACAACAAAATTATATTATGCTTCAACCAATCATGACCACCAAATATATTACATTGTTTTCTTTCTGTTTCTGTGTTAATCTCTTCTATCTCTTCCTCCTCTTCTCCCTCTCTCTGTGATCACGAGCATCATTTATTGATGATAAAAGCTATGAACATAATCATTAAGAGAACCGAGAAAGCCAAGATTTAAAAGGGTTGCTTCCTTTTTTTTCTAGGCTGCTCTGTTCATCATTCAATTAGTTGTATTTGTAAAATTGAGTAAGAAAATAATTTTACCTGAAATTAATTAATTTCATGTCCTTTAATTTGAATGTCAAAATTATCCAATTCAATGGCAATTATAATGCACATGTAAAAAAAGAGCTTTAGAAAAAGACGTCTTTAAAAATGTTCTTCATAGTATTGTCTCTGTTCATTTCTGATCTTTGCATGAGGAAGAAAATGCCATTAATTGAACCAATTTTGTGATACAAAATAGCTTCCCTTATGCTTTCAATGACAATGGAAGATTCACACTTCATTTGTCATACCAGCAAGGCTTTTAGAGAATTGTCTGTAATACAAAGAAGAATCAGTTTTATTTTGTTTGTGACATGAGTAAACATTCCATGGTAGATATTCAATATAATTTATTCAATTCTTGTTAGCCTAGATTTAAGACTAAAATATTTTCATCTGTCAGTTTCTGTGTATGTCTGTGTATTAGCCAGTTGTAAGAATCTCGGATACACAGTGTTTAACCATCCCAGCATACAATTGGATGTGAATTTATCTGGAATTTGTATGGTAATTCCCTTTGTAGCTAGTTGCAATTGGTTCATATTGCCTAAGTGCTGAAACAACAAATTTCACAACCAATAGATGGCACTAGAAGTATTCCAAACATTTTCTTTATTATTTCACCTCCAGTCAGATTGATTATTTCCAACATCAAATGACAATTTATATAGTTAAACTAAAAACAAAGGCACATTTAGAATGTCCATGTTGAATAAATTCAAATAACTGTTGCACAGGGGTTAGATATTTCAGCATCCTGATGCTATGGAAGGTCTTTATTATCCACACTGAACCTCAACATATCATTCAAAGATGCATCCCCACCACTTGCTAATGATTCTGGGCTGTCTCTAAGCTCAGGTGATGTGTCTGGTGTCTGCAAAGATTTTGAGTTTGGTGCTGTTTACCTCTTGGTGTGATCCTAGTGGGCGGAGAATTGGTGCGAATTGTTAATTAAGTCTTCTCTTTTTGGGATCTCACCTGGATTTTTCAAAATCCAACTTAACCAGTAAACTTTTCATTCTCCATAATAAATGACATCATAAAAATGTTCAATGAAACACATGGAGAAAAGAGAAAATGCATGATAGTCTTTCAACAACACACTACAGCAAATCAAACAATTCGATTGTAGTGTGGAATTAATTTCCCCTGCATTTAGTAGTCATTTGTTTATTTATTTTTATGTTAATGTATGCTCCCTTGCATAAATTTATGTGCACCATATGAGTATATTTTCAAAACTGTACACAGATTAATGAAGGAGATGAGAGTGTCAGCTGTTCTGGGCTTTGAGTTACTGGAGGTTGTGAGCTGCCACCTGGGTGCTGGGAATGGAGCTTGGGTCCTGTATAGGAGCAGGAGGTGCTCCAAACCTCTGAGCCTTTACCCCCAAATTTTACTAACAATAGATGTGGTTCTCTAGAGTAGATTTAAAAACAAATTGTATGTGGAATTTAATGGCGATATTGCATATACAGGTAACTAAGTTAGTACTAACTCCGTATTGTTAAGGAAGATTAAATAACTGTTTAATCTTTGCCTTTGGGTTTGATTTTAATATTTTGCAGTTCTGTCAAGTGTTCCATGACTCAAGTGATATTTTTAGAAAAGTGTTCTTAGCACAATACATCACCAAACACTTTAGGTACTCAACCTACACATTCTGTAAGCCCACATTTTCAAGCCCCATGTTAATGCATTGACTTTAAAGTCTTTGTTTCAAAGAATACTCCACACCAAGTGAACCACACCATCATCTAGAGATGGACCACATTTCAATCTAGTGATTTCACATAAAATTAAAGCATTTACATTATAATTATCTTGATATTTTATTTTATAAAAAAATCAAGGTATTGCTATGGAGTAGATGCATGCATCATGCATATATCATACACTCATGAGTATTTCATGATAGTACCTCTCATGTACATATATATGAAATGAGACAATGTTAGACATGAGAAATGAGACAATGAAATGAGGCATGTTAGAACAAAGTGCCTGGTTGTATTTTTTTATGATCCTACTTTTAAGTTCCCTTAAATCCATGAGATCAAGTTCAAAGATTGATTACATACTTTCAGTAATAATACTATGCAAACCCCTCTGTTTCTATTACTGAGATCATTCCTAATATCTAGGTTTAAGAGACTCTACACTCACTGTTCCTCATTAAGAATTGTTGGAGATCATGAGAGTGGGCATGATACTGAGAGGTCTGATATCTGAGTTTGATGAGGTGCAAGATAATAAATATACATATATATGTGAAAAAAAATTTTAAAAAAAGAACTCTGACTTTCCTTGACAGTTAGACACATCTGCTCCTGGCAGTACTAATTTCTTCAAAGAGGATGATGGGCATAAAAAAAAACTCAATAAAAAAAATTGTCATTGCTCTAGCAGCTATTCTGTAAGTATGATCACATTCCTCTGAGTTTCTTTTTATACAAGGTGTGTGTATGTTGGGGGTGATCTCTGAGATGCACTCAACAAAATGAGATGCTCATTTTTATGAGTTCTGTGGTATCCAAAATCAAACTACAACTAAAGCAATTTGTTAATGTGTCTAAGGATGTTTGGATGTTTAGAATTACAGTTTAATGGTAACACATAAAAGAATTGTCTACAAATTGTGTTCAGAGACCTCTAGAACTTCACAATGGGAATTCCCTATGAAATAGTGTATACAGTAACATATGTGATTATTACCTTTAATTCAAGAGTGTGATTTTGATGCCTGGAGAGTCCAGAATTGACAGCATTAACTTGATGTCTGAATCATAGTTTCAATAATCCTTTCCAAAATAATTATATTCTCTTTTATAGTAAAGAAAAAGAAATAGACAACTATTTGCATTGGCATTTTAGATAAAAAAGATTACAGCATGGATGAGTAGGTGCTGTGTAATATAACAACTTTACATATTATTTTTATAAAGATTTATTTATTTATTATGTATACAGTATACAGAAGAAGGACATCATAAATGGTTGTGAGCCACCATGTAGTTGCTGGGAATTGAACTCAGGACCTCTGGAAGAACAGTTGGTGCTCTTAACCTCTGAGCTATCTCTCCAGCCCAACTTTATATATTGTTAATCTTGGTTTGTAGGAAGTAGTTCATCCTAAGAGGACATAGGAAGGTTTACTTCTGTCAACAACAAAATGAATGTCACCAAAGCAGTGGTATTTTCTATATTGTAGGAAGTAACTACATCAGAGATGATTTACAGTCAAAGTTATTGTTTGATTGATTGAATAATTTAGTCTTGTGGGTGGTGACCACCCACAGGAGAAGAAAATTAAATGTCCTGACCTTGAATAAGTTACCATCTCCTCAAACCCTCACTCATTCCATTGATGTAACAAATTTATCTAACTCATAGATGAATGTTTATGTTTTCATTGTTCTCTTATAAAGATTATGCTAAATTCATCTCGAGTGTGCATGGGTTGATTATTTGGAGACTTATTCCTACTATTTTAGAAACTAACAATAGCAATGTCTTTCTATGTCATCAGATTTTAAAGAAATATGAACATCTACCAATAAAAGTTTATGAAATTTTGATTTTCTCTTGTAATTAGGAGACAAAGGTAGCCATTTATTACCAAAGTCACAACTCAGACAAACTAACTCTGGGTAAGAAATTAAAAGGCTCACTCATATCTTTAAAATATCCCTGAACCCATTGACTTATTTTAGCAATAAAAGTTCTGGTTTTCATAAAGGAAATTATTTTTCATGCAGCCTTACCTAGAATAACTTCAAGTTAAAAATACCTACCAAAGTCTACACATGCAGTAGCTCATGCATCTATGACTACAGTACTGAGGTACTCTCTATGTGGCTGTCTGAAGCAGGAGAATGCCCAGAAGGCCCTGGACCAGCTGTCTTTTTCTAGGCACAGAAGACAGCAAGAGAAGCCCTCTCACATGGAGTGGAAGGCAAGGAACAACTCCCAAGCTTGTCTTCTCACCATTGCAGAACCCTATAGGATGTGTGTGCCTTTCCACACGAACACACAGTGAGTAAAGAAACACAAATTCAAGCCAAAGAACCGTGTTCTGGCTCACCAAAGTTATATAATATTAAGATTAAAGCCTGGAACAGTCAATAAGCATATTTAATGTGTCCTTTTTGCTAACTATATAATAACTGAGCTAAGAAAGTATAAAACCTTATCAAGATGATTTCAAGGGTCATTTTTATGAATATATTATACTATATTATGTATGTGAGGTGTAGCTATTTACAACCCTCTCCAAACTTGCAATATATAGTGAGCTGCGCAGAAGAAAGGGGAACACTTATTCACTACTAGTTTGAGAGAGTGCTGCTATTATAAAAGTTAGAGTTGAGTTTTCTCAAAAGCCAGAAATTTATTTACCACATGGTCCATCTGTACTCACAATAATCAGGAAATGGAAACAGCCTAGATATACATGAGTAGATGAATGAATAATAAAAATGTGGTTTACTTGCACAATATGATATTATTCAGTGGTTAAAAAAATAATGAAATTCTTAAGTCAGTAGTTGGAGGGGAAACAACCATCATGAGTGAGGAAAATCCAACCCCAAACACAACTGATTGAAGAAAATCCAACTCCAAACACAAATGTACCATATTCCCTTCCATATGTAGAAGTCAGCTTTGAATCTTGAAATAAACATGTCTTATTTAGAATACCTGTGTAGGTCAGGAAATGAGTAAGAAGTCATAGGGAAGAGCTGCTCTCTAGGGAGGGAAAATAAAATAAAGTGACATAATGTGAATAATAGTACAGGAAAGGTTAGATGGAGTAGGGGTAGGGGGGATGGGTAGAGGTTAGATGGAGTAGGGGTAGGGGGGATGGGTAGAGGAGAGAACACCTGGGTGGATAATTGACACTCAAGACCTTCTGAAAAAGTCATATGAGAAACTACTGCAGAATATATACATATAGTAAGTGAAATATATATATATGTACACACATATATGCTAAATGAAATTAGCCTATGGTTCCACATTCACCCTACTAGAAACTACAAGCTAAAAGTTAAAAAAGTCCAGTGTCAGAATTGGGTTACCTCTTTTAGAATTGTTGGCCAGTAAAGTCCCATAGAAAACCCCTTCTCTCACTAAAATACAGGCTATTGCTATTGCCCTTGGTTCCCTTCTAGAACCTGATGGTAAGACCCTATTGCTCAAAACATTATGTACTTGACTTGTAGAACGTAGAGAAATCAAGCTGGGATTTTTCTGGAAGTTTCACCAATACTGTTTAGGTTTCACCATGTTGCATATTACTATAGGAGAAAAGAAATCACCAATCTTACCTAGCTGTGAGCCTAGTAAGTTTCAATCTATCTGATCAGTCACCCATTGGTACAGTAGTAGCAAAAATGTTACAACAGTAGCCAACCACTTTTTGAATAGATTTAAGGTCTAATCTACAAGATAGAACCTAACCCTAAAAAGCTATTGGGAACAAAACCCTGTGGCCAGACAGGTCCTAGGCTCTAGGGGAGAGCCCATTATTATCACTATGCTAATGAGAGAGAAAGAGAGAGAGAGAGAGAGAGAGAGAATTAAATTGACTCTCAATAGCCCATGCCTATAGATTAATACAGCTCTTAATCCTCATTAGAAAAACTTCCCTTTGTAGTAGATGATGATGAACTCAGAACTCAGGAAATAAGTGAAAAGGGAGGATTCAACCCTAAATGGTATATCTATATCACACACTGTCATCTCTGGGCTCAGAAGTTTTATAAAGAAGGGTTAAAAGTGACTGTAGGAACCACCATTAATGGATGACTACAGGGAACAGTGTTTTGTAGACACAACAAGGAAGCTGTGCACAGGTACCCACAGAAGATGTAACAGCATATGTGAAATGACAAAGTTCCAGCATGGAGAAGGGACAGAGGCACAGAGTTCCACCCCTACCCAAGGAAATATTGGCTTATGATCTAAGAGTTTTACAGAAAGATGGGCATTCCAATTTCAGACAGCCAAAAAATCCGAAGATGCAGAATAACTGTTGTCATCTATCCAGAACAAAAAAAAAAAATACAAGTAGGAAGCTGGGTGAGGGCCGCTGGCTTTGAAACTGCTCATTTCTGCCAATAGTATGTCAGAGCTGTATGCCTCAGAATATGTAAGAAATATGTCTAATCATTCACAACATGCACACACACACCCTAACGAGGAAAACATCCAGTAGGAAACTTTTAGGCCAGGAGCCAATTTGTAGAAATTAATGGAAATATTTGGGGATTGAACTCATCAGGGGGAATATTGGCGTGACAAAATTGGTGGTAAAACTTATATTATTAGATATGCAAATTAATGTGGATTTCTAGCTACATTTGAAGCAAGTAGCAACCATTTAACAATGGTACAGATCAGGGGGCTTTCCTAGGTCTTGAATAAAGGAAATACAAATGTCCTGCTCACTCACACATCTGCAGTTGCTAGACTAACAGCCTTGCTGCCCTGTGTCTACTGGCAAGGGCATGTTGGAGCTGTCTTTAAACACACAATTGCATTCTGTACTTGTTGATTGGGACTCTTGGTGTTTTGCCAAACTAGTGGCTTGCATGTGACTAAATGTTTGAACCATACCTGAGTTAGTCAAAGTTTCTCAATCCATTTTGAAAATTTTTTCTCATTCATTTATTTTTTAAGTCCTACACAGATATTAGACGTGGTAAAGAATTAAACAGGTTCTCTCTTTAGATCTATAGAAGTAAAAGTGTTTCCATAACTTTCAGTTCCTATAGTTTGTCCTATTTTTTATTCTTCATGGTATAGTGCCCAGTAGTACATATCACTGCTTGCAAAGTCATAACTTTTCCAATCAGTATCTGGTAAAACCATCAAAGTCAAAACCAGACGTGAGAAATATATGTAAAGTTCAGAAATCAAATCTTTTAAAATAAAAGTTCTGGGTTGCTTCTCTGCTGCTTGTGGTTGTGTACTATTCCTCCTCTCCCTCCTCCTCCACATCCTCCTCCTTCTGTTCCTCCTCCCCATCTTCTCCTCCTCCCTGTTCCCTCCTCCCCATTCAGCCCCTCCTCCTCCCTCCCCTCCTCTGCCCCATCCCCTCCTTCTCCGTTCCCCCTTCTTCCCCTCCACCTCACCTGTTCCTCCTCCCCATCCTCCTCCTTCTGATCCTCCTCTACCTTCTCCTCCCCCTCTTCTTTTTGAAATCTTTAGATTCTCACAAACAGTTGTGACAGGAAAAGGCCCTCAATGGGTGGGTGTCAGCTCTGCGCTGGGGAAGCTATGTCTGCTTCCCATTAGTGTGAAGAGCCATAGGGGACTATGCTTGGGGAGGGAGAATTCAAACCCTAAGTGAGTATGCATAAGAGGTAACTACTTACTATTAAGACTAAATCATCTCATTGTTTTTGCTGCCTATATCACCCTTCTGAAAGCTGAGGTTTATGTTCCAGGCATTTGTTGTTTCACAGATCCTTTAATCAGACTTGACTTTCTTAATCTTTTAATGTTTATTGATTTATTTTTTTAAAGAAAAATTCATTTTGGTTAAGAGAAACCACTTCCATGAATAGGAAAAAATATTCATGATAATGATTTTACCTATGGGGTATGTAGAATATTTTCAGTTTGAAATTAGTTTATTAACAGTGTTCTAACTGTACAATTATATATAACTTTTGATCTTAATTTTTTTAAAACACAAATTAATTTAAATGGCTATTATATAATTAGGTTTCTAAATATAAATGAGCATATATAAAAAGGGCTATTATATGTTGAAGTTAGTTTATTAATAAAACATAATTTATTTTGATCAAATGATAAAACTCCAAATTGAGATGGTGTTTTAGAAGTAAATAGGGAAGAATAAAAAGCTAAGAAAAATAGTCTTTTCAAGCTTCATGGCCTGCTCCATGATGTGGTGTATGGCTGAACTAGTGTGAACTCTTGGGTTCAGGGTCTCTAAAGTGTAAAAGTAACCCTGACACATAGTCAGCCTAAGTTAATAAAAGTAAACTCCCTCCAGAATTAGAGAATCTAATGTGTAAATATGAAATAAAGGAGAAACCAAGAAATGAAGTGATTTACAGGTGAGACTTTGTAATGGGTTAACTTTCATAAGGCAGCTTGTTTTTCTATAATGTGTTTTTTTATTTTTGAAATTATATAATTAGATCATTTCCTACTTCCCCTTTTTTCCTCCAGCATCTACATGCACCCCCTTTCTCTCTTTCAAGATCATTGCCTATTTTTCTTAAACTGTCATGTAATAGGTATATAGATGGATATATAGACATAGATAGATATAGGTATGTATGTATATATGTAAGTATACACATATTGCTAAGTAACTAAATACACACTGCTTAGTCTTTGCCATAGTACATACATGTGAATGCTCTCATGACTTGCTATTGGGTAACCAGTTAAAGACTCCCCTTTCAGTACTCCCCAGTTAACTGTAGTTCTTTGTCTATAGATGAAGCCCTCCCAGGCCCTCCACTTCCCATGTTAGCATGCCCACTGGTGTTGCCAAGTACCAAGCTGTTCAAGTCTCATTTGGGTATCCATACTAGTGAAGCTTCATGGGCGCAGCCTGTCTGGCAATTCTTGGGGAACACAGTCTCACAGTACACTTCCTGTTCTTCTAGCTCTTACACTTATTACTACTTCTTCTTCCACATGATCCCCGAGCCTTAGGTATAAGAATTGTTTTATAAATATATCAGTTGGGACTGGTGCCACATGATCTCTTGTGTGGTTTTTCTGTAATGGTCTTTGTTGCACTGATGAGGGGTGAGAGCTATAATTATCTATGGGGAAAAAGAATAAATATTGAGAATTTAGTTAGGAATTATGCTGGTTTAGTAAAGCATTTGTGAATTCTCCTCCAACATTTATCCGTTCACCACCCCCCAGGGAGTTGGCTAGATTTCCAGGACCAGCCTTGTTTTCCCTTTTGTTCAGCTGGCCTTATGCTCATGTAGAGTTCTGTTGGTTACCTTTACATTATGCATGCTATTGAAATTTTATTTCATTTTATAGCGGTGTAACAAAAGTAAACTGAAAAAATCTATATCAAATAGTTCTGGAAACACTGGATATCCACATGTAAAAAGAAAATAAAATAAAATTAGACCCACATCTTTCACTTTGCACAAAAACTAACTTCAAAGAGATCAAAGATGTACATGTAAAAAGTGAGACATTGATATTGACAGGAGAGGAAGAGTGAGGGTGAGTACCTTATAGGATGTAGATGCATGATAGAACTTTCTGAATATCCCATTTGCTCAGAAATTGATAAGTAGGAACCCTAAAACAAAAATGCATCTTCACAGATAAGCAAATGTCAATTTAGTGAAGAGGAAGCCTATAAAATGGAAATCATTGACAGCTATGTATTGAGTATTAATATCCAGGATATATAAAGAACTAAGAAAAAACTCAAAAACCTAGATAACACAATTTTTTAAAATGGGCCAGGGATATGAACTGAGAGTTCTCATAAAGGGAAATAAAATGTCTAAGACAATTTCAAAATGTTTATCTTCCCTAGGAATTAAAAAGAAAAACTAGAAATCAAAAACAGCTTTGAGATTTTATCTTACCACAGTGAGTGGACATTTACTAGGATAGACAAGTGCTGGGAAGGATGTGGGGAAATGAGGATCCTTATTCATTCGATGGGATTGGAAACTGATACAGGCTGTTTACAAAGATTTACACACTCTATAAAGCAGTGTGAAGAACCCTCAAAAAATTAAAAATAAATCTACCATATGACTGACCCAGCTACACAATTCTGTGGCATTTGCCTAGAGGATTCAGCATCCTGCTTCTACATCCACTGCTGCTGCTGTATTCACTGTGGCTAGGAAATGAGCAACCCAAATATCCTTCAACTGACAAATGGATATGAAGTGTATGGCATATATACATTATGGCATATATACATATATACAAAAACAGCCTTGTTTTTGAAGAATCAAAATGACCGAGTTGTAAGAACAGTGGAAGACTCCACTTTACTCCAAGAAGAAATCTGAGAGACATTGGGCTCACTCAGACATTTATGTCAAGAATGAATAATGCTATTACAACTGTAGTGTTACCCCAGACAGTAGCATACCATGACCTTTAACTCATAACTCAAATACACTTATGTAAAATAATATGTATTTCTAATAACAGGATTTGAAGTACAGAGAGATCTCTGCAAATGTTGGCTATTAATATTATAGACTTTTATTGTAATTTTTAATATTACTAGTAGTTTTAATTTTGTTTGGAAAAAGTGACATTTTGTCATGAAAAATATAGTCATTCTTAAAGATATTAGAATTCATATTGATGGATGACATATAAAGCCCACTTGGACAGCATTAGGCCTTGGGACCCTTTAATACATAGTAAAAATATTCTATTTTTAACAATTATTAAGACCACATATCTATGGGATATTGGTTCCAAGACAATATGGATTCTAAAATTTATGTTCAATAAATATTTTAAACATAAAATATTGTAACATCTACATAAAACTTTTACATTTCCTCTAGTGGACATTAAAATCATATCAAGATTACTTCTTTGTTTTAATGCAGAGTAAACATTATGGAAATAGATACTGAATTGCTTAGGGAATTACAGTGTTTTCATTATATATGTAATTCTTTCCCCATATATTTCCAGTCTCTATTTAGACTGCTTAGACTCCAAATATGCAGCCTGCTAATAAGACAGTGGTTGGTACATGCAGAATAACTCAGATGTTGAATGTTGATCCTTTCAGAAATGCAATGAAATTTTCACATGCTCACTTTGAGAAAAATGACAGCAAGATAAACATAGAGTCATCTTCTGTTTTAACAACCAAATTAACAGTTCCAAGATAAGCTGTCTGTATCTACATACAACTAAGACTTAAAGGTCCCCATCTCAGAGATGTGCAAACTGAGACTTAGATGGGTTTCTTGACTTGATAATGAATTATGAATGTGACTTTCTTTTTATACCCATCCTGACACAGAGTGCTATGGCATCCCAGAGGAACATCACACTCCAGTTCCATTGAACTACAATCATGGATTATGACAGTAAGCTATTGCTACTGACCAGGAAACAGTCACTGCTCTGTGGCTCAGCATCAGACATTTCTCTATAATGATTTCAGTCCTATATGAAAAAGAATTGGGAGTCATCCCTCCACCTCAGAAGAGTAAGAAACCACTTTGAGTTGCTTCCTCACTTAACTGTCTTTACAAGCGGTTTCTCATAGATGTATCATTAATAAAAGCATATGCACTGAATGAGACATAACTCCCCAAGGGCAGGAATATGTTTATTCTTTGTTTTCTGTAACATATGCAGCCACAATGAAACAGTGTTTCGGTTTGGAAGGTAATAAATAGTCCGTTAATCTGAGGGATAAATGTAAGTAGTCATAGACAAAGAAAATGAACACCAAGGTTAATTAACAAATTTAATTAGCAGTGGGAGCAATGGCTTTGACTTTGAGTTCTTTCTTTGTGTTTGGCACTTTCCCCTAGAAAGTGGTGATATTATTACCTACCTAACTTTAAAATGGCTTGGAGACATTACACCATTTTCTCTAGCTAACAAAGCTAGTGAATTAACCTAGAAGTGCCTGGTAAGCCTTTTCTGCTTCACAGCAGGCTGTGTCTGCAGGAACTTTACAGTTATTTACTTTCTCCTTTTCTTTGCTACTGTGACCTCCATCTAGAACATTCAAATCAAAACGAGATAAGGATGAAGGCAGGCAGAGCCACACTGTTCCTTGTGTTATCATCAGTGTCCCAAGTTATTTCTGGTTCATTGCAAGTACTTCATAGATCCTTGCTGAATGGAGACATGACCTAGATGACTGCCCTTGACCCAGAATCTGGTACTGATGCCTACATTTTACTTAATATATTCTACCTGTGAAGCATAACCCAAGAAGTATCACAATTTCTATCTTTACCCCAAGGCACCAAAGATGGCTAGCTAGCAGTGTCCTCTCTTAGGTTCCTATGGCTGAAGAGATAGATGGTGGATCCTAGCTGGGTACCTGGTACGGATGTGATGGCACAGAATAGCAGTGAATTATTAGCCTCACACTTTTAGTCTGAGTGCAACACCAGAAACAAAAGAAACCCTAGAATTTAAAACAGCGATCTGTTATTTGTTTACAAACTAGTTTAATTTAAGCTAAAGAACAAAGAAGCTCTCACTATTAGTCCAGACTCTCGGGTTGCTGTATATCATGATTTCTCTTGAGATCTTCCTATTATTTTAAAATTGTGAGTTATATGAAGTTAAAATTAGTAAGGGGATTTGAAGCTCTGAATTTCCCTGCTGGGTTTCTTTCAACTTGAATCATTTGCATGCACACTCTCAGGGTTTTGATTCAGAAATTTTAATGTAAGTTATGAATTAGTCAGATTATAGTGCAAAATGGAGACCGTGTATGTGTTACCAGAACAGGGCTTCAGTGGCATCCTCAAGAAATCAAATGAAGAACAAAAACATCTACCAAGATTCGATTGTGACTTTCTCTTGAGTAAGTTTATTTCAGCAGCCAGTGTCTAAAGTCCATCTCACATGGCTCCCTGCTCCTGTGCCTAGATGATTCTTAATTGTCATAATTAGTTGCTGTCCACTCTGTGCAATTGCAGTCATCCAGCTTCCATCTGGCTGCTACTTTACAGATAAGTTTGCATAGAGCTTGACTCCATAACATCATAAAAACTCATGAAACTGTCAAATTGCTAATGCAAAGTCACCCAGGGCCTGAAAGACATATGTAAGAAGTTTGCTCTAATAAAATGGAAAATATAATTTGTATTATTCATGAACTTCTCCAGACTATTACCCATGGTAGCATTTCAGCAAATTTAAAGTCTATCATGTAGATATGTTTATCTATCTATCTATCTATCTATCTATCTATCTATCTATCTATGATGTAGTATTTTGATATACAGTGACAATGCACAGCAGGTAGCTTAGGAACTTAGAAATGGCCTGGTCTTTCATCTGCTTAGAGTTTTGCTGCTTCAGGTTTACCTGGGATATTTACTTATAATTTTTTTTTAGTATTGTCAGCTTTTGAGTCTATATCATTTCTCCCTTTTTTCGCTTTCCTCCCAAAATCCTCCTGCATATCGTTCTTGTTCTCTTTCACATTCATAATTCACGACCCTTCTTTCTTTGTTTTCCTAAATATATAAAACAATCTCCTTAGACAAGACAGTGTTCTTTGCATGTATGTCTTCATGGCTGACGACTATTTGGTACAGGACAACCAATCAGTGTGTTTTTTCTTGAGGAAGACTATTTCTCCTGCTCTTTTACAGTTGCCTGTAGTTCTTTGTCTAGAATTGGGACCTCATGGTTTTCCCCTTTCCATGTCTCTTAGAAGCTTCCTTGTTCTGGTCATGTGTGTAGGCAGCTATGTTGGTGAGGCTTCATGGGTGTAACTTCTCTGGTGTTTCTAGGAAGCAGAATCTTACAGCAAACTTCATTTTCCTGTGGCTCTTACAATCTTTCTGTAGCTCATCTAATGTGATCCCCAAATACCTTTTGATTGTGACGACGTGGCTGGTGTTTATCATTTGAGAGTTTTTAAAAAGTGAACACTTTTGCATTTTATCTACTTTAAGATATATTTTAGAATACATCTTTCTTTTGATATCTATAAGGGATTGAAAGGATAAATAAGGGACTTTATTTCATGAAATAAAATGCAGCTACTTCTACGAGATTGAAGAGGTGAGTGTAGCTTATGCCTTCATAACAAAGCCCACTCTTTTAATCATTCTTAGTATTTCTCAACAATTGCTATTACCAGACACTCTATCAGGAAGGAAATACTTATGATATGAGAGATGCTGTCTTTAAGGAGCCCCATAGCCTTATGCTTATGAACCTTCATCCTTTCTGGAAAAATATTATCTCAATATTTAAATAAATTCTTTTCAAGATATTATGACCCAGGATGGTGAAATGTATATGGTCACTGAAATTGAGTGGACTCTAATTTGTGTTTTTCTTGACTTTTTCTGTTTGTCCATTTGGTTTTGTTTTTTGAGACAAGGATTTTCTGTGTAACAGCCTGGCTGTCCTGGAACTACTAGCTCTGTTGTCCAGGCTGGTCTCAAACTTAAAATGATCCATCTGCCTCTGCCTCCTAAGTGCTGGGATTAAAAGCATGTGCCACCACTGCCAAGCTTTTCTTGCCTTTTTTTTTTTTTTAATTTTACACATGTTGATATTTTGTTAGTATTTATGTCTGGATATTATATGAGTGCCTGGTGCTCATAGAGGCCAGAAAAGGGCATCGAATCCTCTGGACCTGGAATTGTAGAAGTTTGTGAGCCCCCATGTCAGGTCTGGAAATAGTCCCCAGGTCCTCTGGAAGACCACCAGTGCATTTAACAATTGAGTCATCTCTTCATTGCTGGCTCTAAGTTGTGATACCTGCTTTACCATGGGTGCCACAGTTCCAAACTCTAGTCCCAATACTTGTGCATCAGGTAATTTATGTATAAAACCTAAAGAGTGACTTTTAGTTTTCACTTTACCAAAGTTATTGGTGACTCAGAGGGACTTTCTAACATGAAGAAGCCTCTATAGTTGACCACATTTTTTTTTTCCTTCCTGATCTTGCACTAGCAAGAACAGGCTAAATCAAAACATTGTTTCTACAGAAATCATTCTTGGCCACCTATTGTCATGTAGAGACTTCATCTGCCTCATCACCAGAAATGGCAGCCAGCAGTATTTTGAGGAACCCTGAGTACTTCTGCATAGCTCTGAAATTACCTTTCTCAGATAGGTCTTTCATACATTGTCCCTGAGTCAGCATTCTGTTCAGAAATAATTTGACTGAAGGGGATCTGGGGAGAAAATGGCTTTAGGAGGTTTTATATTTAAAAAGCAATTTATTTATTTTTTATTTTTCAGAAAGAAAGCATTTCATTCTGAGACCTCTTGCCTCTTTATTAGGGAACAAGAAGCTTGACCTTCCACAGAGGAGTCTATAGTGTCTGGTTTTTCTAGGTACTACCTTTCTGTGGATGTCACTACATAAAATTTTGGCCTTCTGGGTATCCTTTCAATCGAGCTGATCCATTTCTTTTCTTCTTGTAATTATTCATGTCAAAGATCCAGGCTGGGCTCATTGTGCCATGATACATTTTGTTGAAACATGATATGATGAAAAGTGATGTTCCAAAATTCTGAATCAATATCACTGTGTCCAGACTTGATTGTTAAATTTGAATTGGAGACTGAGGCTAATTTTTCATTTAGAATGCTAATATGAAGAGTGCTCTGATGAATAATGATGTTGCCAGATCAGAAAATTGTTTCTGCATATGATATTCTCTTTTTGTGTTTATTTATTTTGAATGAATATCAATATGTAACTGAGAACATATTTCAGACATAGTCTTGTCGCTAAATAATCTATATTATAAAAATTTGATAAAGAGATGCTAATGTAGGCTACTTTATAGTGTTTTTCTCTAAAGGATCAATGGAGTCAAAGTTTTATTTTTGAGATTTTAATATAATTACGTTTCCTTCTTCCGTTTTCTTTCTCCAAAACTTCCCATATACCCATTTTTGCTCTTCATAAAATCCATGACATATTTTTCACTAACTGTTATTACATGCATATATGTATATATGTAAATTCATATGTATATAAAATATTATATATATATTCCTAACTGGTTCCATCTATTTAATTTTACTTTTATGTATGTTTTAGGGTTGACCATTAGGCACTGGACACGCTGCCATAGAGAAAGTCACCTCTCCTGCTTTTACATTTCTTTTCACAATATTAAAAAGTGAAGTCTCTTACTGAAAATTAAAGCTAAAGAGAGGAAAGTGGTTAAAGAATGTCATATCATACTGGATGAATGGTGCAGTGTGGTTATTAAGTAGGAGAACCCATTGTCACCCCTTCCCAGATTGTCATAGATCAAAAGATTTGGTATCTCACTTAAAAAGCTTAATATCTACCTCTAAAAAGTGCAATTCTCCTTTATACCTAAGTTATTCTACTATATTTGATATATAACTACTGAGTAAAATTTTCATTTATTGAAATGTTTTTTCTCCCGCTTGACATGTCTTCTCCCCTCTGTGTACCTCCCCTTGTTCCTGTCCATCTTCCCTCTCAAGTGGATCTACCCCTTTCTGTCACTCATTTGGAAAGAAACAGGCCTCCAAGTGATATTAATAAAATAAACTATAATGTAATAAATACGATAAAAAACTAATACATTGCAATTGGACCAAAAAAATGTCAGAAATGTCCATGATGGCTTAAGAAACTCCCACTGATGCCCACACTCAGGAATCTCACAAAATGAGCAAAGTCATAGCTACAATACATATGCAAAGGCACTGCAGGGGTAAAGGAGACAAAAGTATATATGTTAATAAAATAAATAATGAATTATAATTTAAAAAAACAAAGCAAAAGCAAAGAAACAGCTCTGACAGACATTTTTGGCAAAGGACCTCCAAAGATATCACTGAATTAGTTTTCTCTTGGCCAGCTGCTGCTGGGCATGCACCCAACTCTTCAAAGTAGTTTGTGATTTTAGTGGGACCCTCTTGGAAGAAACCAAGTTTTCAATTGCATGTTGGCATCAATTGGAGATTTCTTCAGATTAGAGATGGGCACATGTGTTCATTCACTCTCCCTTCAATGGAGACCTTTGCCAGCCCTTTGCATTCTGCCCCTGTCTGTCTGCCTATATGGGCTTTGGTCATAATGATGTAGAGGGCTTTGTTCTCTTGGCGTCCTCCATCCTGTCTTTTTTTCTCCTTCACCTCTCTGTTCAACCTCTTCTTTTGTAGGATTCTCTAAAGACTAAGAGTAGGGTTTTGATAGAGACATTCTATTCAATGCTGAAGGTTCCTCACTTCATTGTGACCCCTAAGTTTGGGTATGATGTATATTCATTTTCATTCAATTCTAGGAAGTCCTTCATTTCTTTCTTGACACTTCTTTTATTCAATAGATAGTTGTTCAGTTTTCATGAATTTTGAAGCCTTCTGTTGTTTTTGTTGTTATTGATATCCAGCTTTAATCTGTGGTGATCAGATAAGATGTAGGGTATTATTTCAATTTTCTCATATTTGTTTTTAGGATGTATGATATTATTTCAATTTTCTTGTATATGTTATTGCTTGCTTTGTGTCCAAGTATGAGATCAGTTTTAGAGAATGTTCCATGAGGTGCAGAGATAAGGTATATTTTTTTTGTTTCTATGGAATGTTCTGTATATATCTATATAGCCATTATTATCAAAATTTACAGGAGCTTCTATTACCTGTACAGAGGCCTAGAAAACAGCCATAGATGGAGAAGGGGCTTCCATGAGTCTATATCTTTCTCCTGAGCTAGTGGCCACCTTAGAAGAGAAGGACTCAATGTGTTCAGCTTTGTACCCATTTGTGAGCCCACCAAGATTCAGTGGGCAGTTTCAAACTTGTGGTCAAAAAAACCAGCCATGGTTAAATGAAGTGAGTTATGAAATAAAGGTAATGAATGTGAGAAAAGGACATTTTGGGATGCTAGTGTTGATAGGTAGAGGAAGATAAGAGAGAATAGGGGCTGAAGATAATCACAATTTTTTTTCATGTATAAAATTCTCAATGAACAAAATTAGTGATGAAGGGCAATAGTAATGGTGCATCACTAGTGCAGGGATTTTCTTCTTAAGGTCTCAATGATAGATCATATTGCAACAATGGTCTCAGAGACTAATCTTGCAGAGAAGTTCACATTGCTAAGAGGTATCATAAGATTTTTGCAGTGCAGTGCAAACTCACAGTGATGGTGTTGCTTGTCCCACCTATAGCGTATGTGAGCATAGTGCAAAGTGCTTGATAATAAACAACCACGCTACTACCTTAGGTTTTTACTTGACTGTACTTTCATCCTTATTTTAAAACATGCTCATATAATGTATTTGGATGGAGAAAACTCATAAATAATTTACAAGAATATGATTAGAGTTAATATAAGAGTCAACAAGTTTTCAGAACATGAGTTCAATATAAAAAATCAATTCTTAGAAAAATCTAGTGGGAACAGTCTGAAAATAAAATCAAGAAAGCAAATATAATACAGTAACTTTAAACATAATAAAATATGTATGATAAACAACAAAAGAGGTATAATGCTTGAGCACTGAAAAAACAAAGCAATGTAGGCCAGCATTAGGATAGTGCTATTCTCCTTAGTGATCTGTGAGTGGAAAACAACCTATCCAAAACTTCCATTAGTGTTTTTGTAGATACTTGACCAATTGACATCAAAATTTATATGCAAATGTAAGGGAACTACAAGAGCCAATTAACCTTGGAAAGTGGCATGGAGATATATTTTCAGATTTCTAAAATTTTCTGCTATTCTAGCTTTCCACAGTAGACATAAGTGTGGTGCTGATGAGGTGGATGAAATGGATTTAGACTTCAAAGTGTAAGGGCTGACATTTACTTCAGCTGTTTCGTTCACATGATGCTATCTTGGCCCATTGTGATACATTGAGCAAATATCTGAGTCTTTATAATAATTCACTATCAACAATATTTTGTCACAGTCCCAAAGTCTAGAAATCAAGTATCCAGGCCTCAGCATTTGAAATTTAGTGAAGGTTGGTCTTGCTTCTAAAAGGAGACCATTGTTGGTGTGTGTCTACATAACAGAAGGAACAAACTGTCTAGTCTCAAGTTTCATAAGGTAGAGGGGCAATAAATGTTCCTTGGAGCTTGTAACTAATGTCTGAATCCCAAACATGAGGTCTGATTTGTTTTAATGGCCTTCCCATGGTCCATCTCTTACTGCTGCTACACAGAGGAATATATTTCAACATGAATTTTGAATATCATAAGTTCCAAGTTCCAAACTACATCAAGTTCCAAGATAACATTGATAGAAAAGAATATCTTCTTGACAAACAATGCTAGAATAACCTGATAGTATTTTTCCCCTATTTAGTTCAGCCATTTAAAGGCTAAGACCCAGAAACAAAATGATTAGAGAAATTTATACTGTGGTGGTTTTAAATTATAGTCATCATCTTCTTCAACTTCTCATCGATCAATTAAAGAGAATGAAATCCCAACTTTATGCCACATAAAATTGACTCTAAATGGATCATGGACCTAAGTGGAAGAATCTTTTAAAAATTTTTATAAAAAATTCAAGATTTTTGTAACAGGTAAACCTCTTTATACTTGTTTTTAATTTAAAATTTTTAATATTTACATCATTTCTACTTCTTGCTCTCCATCCTCCAAATCCCCCATCATCCTTTTTTCAAATTGTTTACTGATTTTTTTAATTATTACTGTTACATATTATAACATACATATATTATATGTAATACATACACATATATATGTATATACATATATAATATTATGGATTAGGTAATGACTTCTTTGATATGATACCAAATGCTAAGATAAAGAAAACAAATCTTCTTAAGTTCTTTGTTGAGGGCATTTTGATATAATGTTTAAACTAAAAGAAAACAAATTTTAAAATAGCTTAATTTTAAAATTTTGTTTTCAAAGGCACTGTCTTTGTTTTCTCTTGCTGTGATAAAAACACCGTGGACGAAAGCAACTGGGGCAGAAAGGGTTGATTTGGCTACACTTCCATGTCACAACCCACCATTTAGGGAAGTCAGGAAAGGAACTGGAGGAGGCACCATGGATTCAGAGACTGAAGAAGAGACTGTGGAGGAATGCTTCCTGCTGGCTTGCTCATCTCTCTTTCTTCTATAACCATGGACCACCTTCTCCAGGGGTGGACCACTCACAGTGAGCTGACCCTCCCACATCATTATTAATCAAGAAAAGCCCTAAAGATTTGCAGACTTGCTAACAGGCTAATCTGAAAGAGGCATCTTCTCAACTGAGTTTCCTATTTCTAGATAACTAGGTTCTGTTAGGTTGAACAAAGTTAGCACAGACACCATAAATTAAATGGAAAGACAGCTCAGAGAATGCCTGAATACACCTTCATAGTGTTTGAAAACCACTCTTCTTTTGACAAAAAAAATCACAAAAAATAAACACTAATAAATTATAAATCGGCAAAGCATTTCACATGAACATTTCTCAAAAATGAATACAGAAATACTTAAAAGGAAATACATAAAGAGACGTGTTTAGCTCAAGTGAAAAATCAAACTGAAACCCATTGAGAATCCACTGCACACCCACTGGCATGGCTATCATGAAAGAAAGAAGAAAGACAATTTGCACATGTTGGCAAAGATGCAGAAACATGTACCCTGTATTACACACTGCTGGATGAGATTTAAAATAGTGTAGGCTCCTTGAAAAGCAGTTAAACTCAAAACAATACACACTGAGTTGCCAAATAGCCATGTAATCCCACTATTAGGTGAAATGTAAGCCTGTGTACCAGTGTTCAGAAAACCACCATGCATTCTAATCAACAGCTGCTGCACGTGTGTGTGTGTGTGTGTGTGTGTGTGTGTGTGTGTATACAGTTGAATATATATATATAATGAACACACACACATATATATGTATATACGTACATACATACAAGAATGTAACATATTTAGGTCTGGGAGATTGCTCAGTGGGTGGGTTTCTAGCCACACACGCATGAGACCCTGAGTTCAGAATAAGAGCATACACATTTAATTAAAAGTGTAGCAGTGCATGCCTATAATCCAGCATTTATAAGGCAGAGATAGGCAGATTTCTACCAGGTCAATGGCCAGCCAGTATAGTCAAAAATGGGAGGCCCAGAGCATGGATAAAAACAACACTTATTCAAAAATTAAAAAAGGCGAAAGATTTATACGATCTGAAGAGAAACAACACTCCTCCATTGTTGGTGGGAGTGTAAGCTTGTTCAGCCACTTTGGAATACAATATGGAGGTTTCTCAAAAAATTGAGAATCAATCTCCCCAAGGACCCAGCAATACCACTTCTGGGTATATACCCTAAAGAGGCACATTCACACTCCAAAGGTATTAGCTCAACTATGTTCATAGCAGCATTATTTGTAATAGCA
>PVIH01007503.1:0-99838 GCA_004025045.1 Sigmodon hispidus
AGGATGCAGGATGAGTGCTAGGATGCAGGATGAGTGCTAGGATGCAGGATGTGTGCTAGATGCAGGATGAGTGCTAGGATGCAGGATGAGTGCTAGGATGCAGGATGTGTGTTAGGATGCAGGATGTGTGCTAGGATGCAGGATGAGTGCTAGGATGCAGGATGAGTGCTAGGATGCAGGATGAGTGCTAGGATGCAGGATGAGTACTAGTGTTAGAAGCAGGCACCAGAACACCGGGCTGCTTCTATTCGTGTGTGTCTGTGTGTGCTCACACAGGCTAGAGAGGGCCATTGGATCTCTTGGACCTGGAGTCATGGTGTTTGTGAGCTGTCCAGTATGGGTTCTGGGGTCTGAACTTCCATCCTTGGATAGAGCAGTAAACACTCTTAATCCCTGAGCCATCTCACTAGCCCAGTGTTTTTATTTAAATGACAAGCAAAATAAAATAAAGGTACTATTAGGTTAAGAAAACAAAAATATCTAGAGTGTGGGAGGAATTAATTGCTCAATTATAAATAAGACAATATTTTGGTCCCATTAGAATTGAGGTAAGATTATGAACAGGTTTGTTCCCTGTCTTTTTGATATTTCAGACTATTTTTATTGAATATACCACCACACTTTTTGTTTTGTGTTGTTTTGTTTTTTTTCAAGAGGGGCTTCTCGGGGCTGGAGAGATGGCTCAGCAGTTAAGAGCACCCTCTGCTCTTCCAGAGGGCCCGGGTTCGATTCCCAGCACCCACATGGCAGCTCACAACTGTCTGTAGTTCCAGTTCCAGGCAAACACCAAGGCAAATAAATAAATAAATAATAAATAAATAAAGCTTTTCTTAAGAGGGGCTTCTCTGTGTAACCCTGATTGTCCTGGAACTTGCTTGGTAGACTAGGCTGGGCTTGAACTCACAGAGATCCATCTGCTTCTGCCTCCAAGTGCTGGGATTAAAGGCATGTGTTACCACAACCCAACTGGCTGAACAAGATTCTCTTAAGGAAAACTATCCTAGGTCCAGGATATCATTCCCTATTCTTTATTTTTATTTTCTGCCACAGGATCTTAGCAAAGAACTTCTAGGTAGTTGCAGTTATCAGAGAAACCCAAGGGCTACTTAGCATAAACTCAGTTGCTCATATCTGATTTTCCGCATTGTTTCATTGCTATATGCCTTCCACTGGACAGGGTTTTGACATTCTAAGATAATTTTCCTTTTTTACATATAAATTAATAAGAAGAGAAAAAGTAATGTAGCATATTGAACATCATATTTTGGATTGAGTTTCCAGCCCCATTTCCAGTTTTACTATAGGAGATATTGGGAAACGTATATGAGTTGTTGGTGTCGTGGTATTGGCATAAAGTGTCTGGGACCTACAGATAAGACTATCTTGTAATTTGATAGACAGTCTCACAAGGAGTAGGAATTGACATACCTGAAATCTCAATCACACTTTTATTGAAAAATAGCCAACTTGGGCTTCTCCCCGAACAGGCACATTTAATTTCCCCCAGTTTACTATTATTTTTTTAATTTAGCACAAGTTCTTTCTTTAGTTAAATTCTTTGTTTTAGGGTGGCATGTGAGCAGGTCACTTCTCTGGAAATAACCTAGTTTTACTGGGATTTTTTGTTGCTGTGTTGATGGTAAAGGCTGGGCAAGAGTCCTTCCGTTCTATCACCCGTTCCTACTACAGGGGAGCAGCTGGAGCCCTGCTGGTGTATGACATCACGAGGTGAGTGAGCTGGCCGGAGTGTGGGAGGACTTGCCTGACTTCCCTAAAGCTATCCGATAAGGACTTCCCGTAGGGATGGCTGCTTTTTTGCACACATGTAACTTCCTTTCTCATGTATTTGGAGCAACTTTGGCTTTTTGAAACAGGCTCCTGACCAACATTCTAAATTGTTCTGCTGTAGACGTGAAACCTTCAACCACCTGACCTCATGGCTGGAGGATGCCCGCCAGCATTCGAGCTCGAACATGGTTATAATGCTGATCGGAAATAAGAGGTAAAATTTTATCTTTATGAGTTACCAGGAAGCATCAAACTTTCTCTGTGGGTATTGAATTTCTTTGTGTTCTATTTTGTTTTGTTTTGATTTAGAGACAGGGTCTCTTTGAAGTAGTGCTGGATAGCCTAGAACTCATTTGGTAACCTAGGCTAGCCTAAAGCCTGCTGCTACTCTCCTGCCTTTATCTCTCAAAGGCTGGGACTGTAGGCGCGTGTCATCTGACACTGAATTTCTTGATACCCAGACTTTCTTAATATATCATCTTAATAAGAAAATGTTACGGGGGCTGGAGAGATGGCTCAGCGGTTAAGAGCACCCTCTGCTCTTCCAGAGGACCCGGGTTCGATTCCCAGCACCCACATGGCAGCTAACAACTGTCTGTAGTTCCAGTTCCAGGCAAACACCAAGGCAAAAAAATAAATGAATAAAGTTAAAAAAAAAAGAAAAAAGAAAATGTTACTATTATAAGATATGCATAACCATTTAAGATTTTAACTGCTTCTAAGAGTATTCTGTAACCCTAAATCATTTTGCAAACCTCACCATTCTCCATCTTCAGAACTTTGTCATTTTCTCAGACTTTGAAACCTCTCACATCAGTGATCACCACTCTGCTGTCTTTGTTGTTATTGAAACAGGGCCTGTGTAGCTCAGGCTGGTCTATTAGATAAACTAAGCCTGAGTGCTGGGGTTAAAGGAATATGCCATCACACCTACCCTTTACAATCTTCTTTTTTTAAAAAAATATTTATTTTTATTTTTATGTGAATTGGTGTTTTGCCTGTGTGTGTAACTGTGTAAGGGTGTCAGATCTTGGAATTACAGACAGTTGTTAGCTGCCATGTGGGTGCTGGGAATTGAACCCTGGTCCTCTGGAAGAGCAGTCAGTGCTCTTAACCACTGAACCATCTCTCCAGCCCCACATTCTTTCTTTATAAATACAAGTACTTGGGATGGAGATGCATGATTTGAGAGACAAAGAATTAATAAATTAAATATAAATGAATATATAAGGTACTCTGGGCACCTTCTAAATGGAATTACATAATACTTGTGCTTTCATAAGTGGCTTATTTTATCTAGCACAGTGTCTTCAGGTGCTGTTCATATTATATCAGAGTTTCCTTTTCAGGGTTGTAGCATTTATTGCCACCACACTTCACTTTCCTGCCTCTCTGTGGGCACTTGGCCTGCTGCCACCTTTTGGCTCTTATGGTTGATGTCATGAATATGGGGAAAAGATATATCTGTTCAAATTCCTACCTTGAATTCTCTGGTCGGTGGAACCAGTAAGATTGCTGGATCATGCGGTAATTCTGTGTTTCATTTTTAAGGAAGCACCACTATAGCAGCACCATTTTGAATTCCTACCAGCAATTCACAAGCATTCCAGTTTTCATTTTTGGCAAGACTTCTTATTGCCAGTTTAAATTTTTAAAAAATTTAAAAATTTTTTAGTTTTAAAATATAATTTAAGGAGGCTGGAAAGATGGCTCAGAGGTCAAGAGCACCGACTGTTCTTCCAGAGGTCCTAAGTTCAATTTCCAGCAACCACATGGTGGCTGACAACCATCTATCTTGAGATCTGGTGCCCTCTTCTGGCACACAGGTATAGTGGAGGCAGAATGTTGTATACATAATAAATAAATCTTTTTTTAAATTATATATAAATATAATTTTATATATATAAATTTTATATATATATAATTTAAAAAAAATGTATCCATAGGCTAAAAAAGATACCTGGCTGAGTTAGAAAGAAAGAGCTAACTTTGCCATGTGTTGCCTTTGACCTCTACATATGTACCATGTCATATGTATACCCACACAGGTAAACACATACACACACACAATAAATAAATAAAATGTATGAAGAATAATATACTTCTTTGGAGACAATCTCAGGTGTTGTAGGCTGGCCTTGAACATACTGAGTAGCTGAGAGCAACCTTGATCCTTTAATCCTTCTGCCTTCTCAGTGCTAGGACTAAGGATCAGCACCAATACCTGGTGCTGAGCCTTGAATCCAGCTCTTCAACCATATTAGTCAAAGAATCTACCAACTGAACTGTATGTTGGGCTCATAAATAATAGTGTAATAACTATTTGAAAAATTGTAAGGATAAATTAAAGACAACTTTATATTTTCTTTTTTTAAAAATTTCATTCTGGGGGCTGGAGAGATGGCTCAGCGGTTAAGAGCACAGTCTGCTCTTCCAGAGGACCTGGGTTCGATTCCCAGCACCCACATGGCAGCTAACCACTGTCTGTAGTTCCAGTTCCAGGCAAACACCAAGGCAAATAAATAAATAATAAATAAATAAAGTTTTTTTTAAAAAAAATTTCATTCTTACTGGATGGTGGTGCCAGCATTCGGGAGGCAGAGGCGGGTGGATCTCTGAGTTTAAAGCCAGCATGGACAGCTTGTAGTTCCTGGACAGCCAGGGCTACACAAAGAAGCCCTGTCTCAAAAACCAAAAGCAAACAAACAAATAAAAAGTAAAATTCTATTTCTAAATATCAATAGTTACTACTTACTTGTGTATCTGCTTCTTTTAGGCATAGTAAAGCCTGAGAGTCAGCAATGGATTCTTCCGCTCTCATTTCCTGTTACATATTGATTTTTAAAAATTATTATTATCATTATTTTGTTCTCTGAGATGGAACTGCACTATGTAGCCTTGGATGGCCTGGGATTTGTAGACCAACATTCCCTAGAATTCAGAGACCTACCTGCAGCTGCCTCTTGGGTGCTGAATTAAGTCTGCTCTTCCAGAGGACCTGGGTTCGATTCCCAGCACCCACATGGCAGCTAACCACTGTCTGTAGTTCCAGTTCCAGGCAAAACACTAAGGCAAATAAATAAATAAATAAATAAAAAGTTAAAAAAAAAGTATGTGCTACCACACCCAGCTTTATTTTCAATTTTGAAACAGGATCTCACTGTGTAGTCCAGTCTGGCCTTGAGTCACAATCCTCCTCTCTCAGCCTCCCAAATGCTAGGATTACAGGCATTTGAACATCTTCTCTTCCTGTCTTGTGCTATATATGGAGTGTGGAAGCCAGGACAGACATAGTTACAAGGGAATAGGAGGCAGAAGCTACATCGTTATGTGTTTGGGGTGCCTTTTGTAGATTTGGGGTACCTTTATAGATGTACTGACTAGTTTTATGCTAGAGCATCAGTCCTCAACCTGTGAGTCACGATCCCTTTGGCAAACTTCTATTTCCAAAAATAGTTTTATAAGAGTAGCAAAGTTCCAGCTGCGAAGTAGCAGTGAAAATAATGTTATGGTTGGGGGGGCCACCTCAACACGAGGAGTGGTACTAAAGGGTCTCAGCACTAGGATGGCTGAGAACCACTGCTCTAGACTCATCACAGAAAATCATCATGAGAAAATGTTTCTGTAAGATCGAGCTGTAGGGCATTTCCTTAGTTAGTGATTGTTAGGGGAGGCCCAGTTCATTTTAGGGGAGGCCACCCCTGGACTGCTGGTCCCAGCTTCTATAAGAAGGCAGGCTGAGCAAGCCAATAAGCAGCGCCCTCCGTGGCCTCTGCATCAGCTCCTGCCTCCAGGTTCCTGCTTCGAGTTCCTATCCTAACTTCCTTTGGTGATGAATTGTGATGTGGAAGTGTTGCTTTTGGTCATGATGTTTTATTACAACAATAGTTAATTATAAGCCAATAAATTTCTTAATGTTTGTCATGATTGAAAAGCTAGAATCTCTCAAGACAAAATTCCTCATTTGAGAAGCAAGAGCTATGTCAATCTTAGTGTTTTCACAGGCTTCTTACTCTAGTTTGCATGGCCTTTCTCTGCACTCATCTCCATTCCTGGTTTTGGCTCTTCTTTCCTCATTTCACTTAAAGCTTATCAATTTCACTCTCTCTGATTCTGAAGTGTTAAGTCTCTTACACACACCAGCATGAGGTTAGTAAGAGTTAAGGTGACTGGTGTAATCCCTCGTGACTTCATTCTAGGAAGGATGAGAAGTCCTTACATTTGAACCTTCTACTAAATCGCACCTCTCTTAATCATCTCTGCTGGGCTGTTCTGGGTCCTACTTGTAAAGTTACAGGGTAACTGGGGGTGGTGGCAAGCACCAGCACTTGGGAGGCAGAGGCAGGTGGATCTGTTAGTTGAAGGCCAGCCTGGTCTACAGAATGAGTTCCAGGACAGCAAGGGCTACATAGAGAAACCTGTCTCAAAAAACAAAGGTATAAGGTACCTTGAGTAGCTGAGGTTTGCTCACTTCTGTGTAACCCTATTCTTTGCACCACAGGGCAGTGTCATCATTAGCCATGCAGAAGCTACAATGAATGTGAATATCTTCCAAGAGACTACAGAAGTCAATAAGCTTGTACAGGATTATCTTGTAGGGTTTACACTTTTCAAGCATTAATTGGCAGTTTTAAACTTTGGTGGGATCCTTTTAGAACTATGGTTATTCCCTTCCCTTAAGCCTCTAAATTTTCTCCCTAATTAATCTCTTACAGTGATCTAGAATCCAGAAGGGATGTGAAAAGAGAGGAAGGAGAGGCCTTTGCCCGGGAGCATGGCCTCATATTCATGGAAACATCAGCCAAGACAGCCTGCAACGTTGAAGAGGTATTGTTACAAAAACTGGGGGCTGGGGGCTCAGATTGTTGTATTCTTCAGAATCCTCTTCTTCAGGAGACATGAGTAAACAAAGAATGTATTGTGGGTATTGTGATCCCTGTGATTTGGTGTCTCCTTCCAGGGGAATTGAATCATTTCTTCCACCCTAATTCTTAAGGTTTTACTTTTGCCTTTGATAACATTATTGGTATATGAGGATTAGATGCTACGGTTTTTTTTTTTTTTTTAACTTTATTTATTTATTTATTTATTTGCCTTGGTGTTTGCCTGGAGCTGGAACTCCAGACAGTTGTTAGCTGCCATGTGGGTGCTAGAAATCGAACCCGGGTCCTCTGGAAGAGCAGACGGTGCTCTTAACCGCTGAGCCATCTCTCCAGCCCCCGCTACAGTTGTTTATAAATTATTTGAGTTGGGAATTGGACAGAAACTGCCCTCATTAGGAAGTCAGGTGTTGACTGTATTGCCTGGCTGAAGGTATTTGTTTTGTTTGCACTGGCTGCTAACATCTAACCTAGGAACATCAGTACCTGAGTACAGTAGGACCACCTTTTAAACAACTGTACTTAATGTGTTTTATTGTGGTTGTGCTTTTGTTTCTGTAAATATTGTGTGCTGTGTAGCCCAAACTACTCTAAAACTTGCTGTGTAGCTCAAGCTGGCCTCACATTTGCAATCCTCCTGCTTCAGTCCCTGGAGTATTGGTATGACGGGCTTGCATTACTGTATCCAGTCGATGGCTTTTACAAAGACATTGTGGAAATTATCCTAGTTTGTTTGTTTTTGAGACAGGGTTTCTCAGTGTGGCCCTGCCTATCCCAGAACTCACTCTAGGCCAGGCTAGCCTATATGCCTGCCTCTGCTTCCTAAGCACAGAGATTAAAGGTGTATGCCAGCATTGCCAGGCTAAGATTGTTTATTTTGTTTTTTGAGACAGGTCTTGTTATGTAACTTTGGCTGGCCTAGAACTTGCTATTCAGACCAGGCTGACCTCAAAATCATAGAGATCCACCTGCCTTCTGCCTCCTTAGTTCAGGATTAAAGGTGTGTACCAACACCATGCTTAGGTGAAATTTCTATGTTATTCTTTTGTACTGTTTCTTATTCTCAGGTTTTAGTTAGTTATTTAGTTTGAGATAGAGTGTTTCTGGGTAACCCTGGCTGATCTGCAACTTACTGTGTAGACCAGGTTAGCCTCCGACTCATGTGATCTCCTTAGCTCTACCTCCTCAGTTTTGAGGTTATAGGTGTAGACCACCACACCCAGATTCTTAATTCACCTAAGGATCCAAATAAGGATATTTGTGTTTCTCTCATCTTTCTACTTAAATTTAAGACTGATAAATTATGTATGTCTCCTTCAGGCCTTCATTAACACAGCCAAAGAAATATATAGGAAGATCCAACAGGGTTTATTTGATGTCCACAATGAGGTAAGAAAGGCTGGGGTTGGAACTGGCTGTTACTTTGATAGAGGCTCCCTAGAATTAATCACAACTTTTTTTTTTTTTTTTTTTTTTTTTTTTTTTTTGGTGCAGATGTTTAAGAACTCATAATCAGTTTCTGATTTTCTGTCAAGTCTGAGCCCTATAATGCAGAAAGAGATTCATGGGTAGTCTACAGACTTACATAATATGAGGTTTTTTTCTTTGACATCAGTTTCTTACCATCCCAAAATATGAGCGAGATAATTGATAATTTTTTAGGAGGGAAAGCTCTGGGGCAGAACAAAAAAGAATCACATGCTAATCTACCACTTCTGTTCTTTCACTTTTTTTTTTTTTTTAAACTTTATTTATTTATTTATTTATTTATTTATTTATTTATTTATCTGCCTTGGTGTTTGCCTGGAACTGGAACTACAGACAGTTGTTAGCTGCCATGTGGGTGCTGGGAATCGAACCCGGGTCCTCTGGAAGAGCAGACGGTGCTCTTAACCGCTGAGCCATCTCTCCAGCCCCCTTTCACTTCACTTTTTAAAGTGTTTCTTGCATGTGTATATGTATGTGGTGTGCATGTGTATATATGCACATTCACATGTGTGTAGACAAAAATGTGGGTACCTTCACCATCGCTGTTCACTTTACATATTGAGGCAGGGTCTCTCACTGAACCCAGAGCTCGCTATTAGACTAGTCTGGATAGCCCGTTTGCTCTAGGGATCCCTATCTCTCTGTCTCTTAAAGGCTAGGATTGAAGGTGTGCTGTCATGCCCATATGGCTTCTCGAGATCTAAACTGTGACCCTTTGTTTACTTGGCAAGTACTTTTCTTGCTCAGCTATCTCTTCAGCCCCATCTCCTACTCTTGTCCAATCACATCTCAATTCTGCACATAGCTATGAAACCTGCGTGCAGCAGTACACCTTGCAACAGGCACAGAGCCACCACTCATCTCCTCCCATTACAGCCAGTCATTCTTCCACAACCCTTTGGCCAGAGAACAAGATTCTTAAAATGTAACTTCGGACTTCTCCTTTATCCTTGTCCTTTCTCTCATTCACATCAGCACTGATAGAGGCATTGTTGCCGTTTTTCTTTTGCAGGCAAATGGCATCAAGATCGGGCCCCAACAGTCAATTTCAACACCAACGGGACCAAGTTCTTCTCAGCGGAACTCTTGTGATACAGGGTCTGACTCTGGCTGTTGCTGAACTTCTGGCCTGAACTCTTCCCCCCTCCCCTCCATCCTGGAACAGCTTCAGATCAGTCAGCTTAAAATCTCCTTTGGCTAAGAGCAGCCTCTTTTCAATGTGTGATGTTTCACCCTTCACTTAAAACACCAGGAGAAAATCGGGCCCTTACTAACCTGTCCTCCATTAGGGACATGAGTGTTCCATATAGATCAGGGCTCTTTTTATCCTCTGATTTCTAAAATGTTAGGGTCAAAGTTGATTGTCACAGCAGTTAAAAAATAAACAACTTACTAAGTATCTACATGTTTGCTAGGTGTGGTGGCACATACCTATAATTCCAGCACTCAGGATTTTTGGCAGGAGGATCACCAGGACCTTTGAAGTCAGTCTGGACTACATAAGTATTACCAGGCTATCCATAGCTATGGAGTACAATCCCATCTCATAAAACCAAAAAGAAAAAAGTAAGGAAAAATATACATATATCTGTTCCTCACCTAATTTTTAGTATCTAAGGTGAAGGGTATTATGATTGAACATATAGGACTAAGAATATGGATAACTTGGTTGATAGCTCTGTATATAGTAATTTCATTGCCTTGGAAACCTGCTTGTCATTTCATAAGAGTTCCTGTAGAAGCTGAGTGCCTCTGTACTATCTCAGTCCTAGTTTCTTTTATTTATTGTGTGTATACACAACCTTAAATATCATTCCTCAGGAGCCCATCCACATTGGTTTTTGAGACAGTGTCCCTCACAGGAACCTGGAGATCCACTATTAGGTGAGGCTAGCTGGCCTTTCTTCCAGGAATTGCTAGTTCCTGTTTCTTAACTACACAACTTTGAGAGCAACAGAGTTGGTACTGAACCTGTAGCCACATCATTTACCTAAGAAAATGTTAATTTTTCATTTTGTTTAGCGGACTAGTTCTAGTATTATAGTTTTTTTCACCAAAGTAATCTCTACTGTTTTATCATTTTTTTGCCTCATTTTTTGATGTGTGTGTGTGTGTGTGTGTGTGTGTGTGTGTGTGTGTTTTGGGGGATGCTAGGGATTAAATTTATGTTCTTAAACATGCTAGGTAAGTGCTTAAAGCACTGAGCCTCTTTGAGTTTTCGTTTTGAGGAAAGTTGTCTAGGCTAGGCTTGAACTTACAGGCTCTAAACTTGGGATCCTGATGCCTTAGATTTCCAGGTAGCTGGGCATACTCCTAACCAGATCTATTAGACTTTTACTCTAATCAAGCTAATTGGCTTAATGAATATGACATATTTATTTCAGCTTCTATACCTTCACATATGCTCTACCCTCTACTAACATTATACTGACTTTTTTTTTTTCCTTTAGAAAATCCTCGGTGACTGATCTAGGGAGTTCTAAGAAATTATTGACATAGTATCTCTTAACATTCCTCTCTTGATTATTCATATGTGTATTTATTTGTATGTGTTTTACTTTGTAAATATGTTTTGTAGGTTTTAATTTGGGTGGGTGGGCTCTGTCTCATATAGCATGTAAGCTCTATGAGAGCAGGGTCCATGTCCTTTCCAATCTATCCCACCATTCTTTACTGTACTTTATGCAACTCGTGATCTTGAATTTGAGTGATATTCTTTAAAACTTAAGGCTTTAGACTTCAAAAGAAACAAAGGCCTTAGAGTTGTGTCTTTGTAATGGTATCAGTTTTTCCTATCAGCTTATCCGGGGTTCTCTATTGCTCTTCTCTCCTGCCTCACTGTAACTTCCTGCCTCCCTCCTGTGCAGCATACAGTAAGAATGCTTGTTACCAAGACTCAAGTAGGTAGCTCAGTCTTCACCCGCTCACTCCTTCGTATAGAATACTGTCTTAGCCCAGCTCCTCTCTGCTTCACTCATCACGCACCTCCTCAGACCGTGCCTATCTTTTCTACTTGTCTCGTTTTCTTTCACAGCCCTGAGGTCTCATCAAATTTTCTAATTTTTATTGTTAATGACTGTTTTGCTATTAAATATATGCATGGTCCAAGCTGCTTCTCTTTCATGTGTGATTTCTGAATTATACCCTAAGTGTAAGTAGATAATGTCCTCCTAGAGTATTGCCTCCATGATACCTGCTTCTTAGAATTGGTTTATACTAAATTCTACCCCTGGTAGTAGTAGTAGTAAAGTCAACATTACATCATAGGAATTTAGAAGACATGTGGGCATTGAAGTGATTATGCTTTTGGTCTTTTGTTGTTTTTAATCCTAGGCATTCAAAAAAGGTTTGTCAATTATTGAATTTGCATTTAGCTTATTTCCTTACCAGGCACAAAACTAAAGTATATGATTTAAAACTTTTCTTTTTGCTTCTCTCCTTCTCTTTTTTCTCTCTTGCTTTCTTTTTAAATCAGACTATGTAGCCCAGGCTGTCCTAGAACTTCTGATCCTTCTGTATTAGCCTCCTGAGTGCTGAATGTGCCAGCACATCTATCAATGTTATAGTTTCTACTGAAAAGTTTTTCTTTACTGTTCAATTTTTTTTTTTTAACCAATTCACAAGGATTAGAGAATTGGCTTAAGACAGTATTTTGCCTACAGGTGTTATTCTCAGTGTGATGAAAGGAAACCATTCTGATATTGTTGGAGTATTAGAAAAGGGGGGGATCTCTCAAATTCCCACACCCAATTCTAGTATATTTTGTAACTTTCTATGCTAGGCATTTTTGCCACTTTGAAAGGAAACAGAAAAGACTGTGGTTATAAATTCATGAGTCAAGTGGTCATGAATGAATACAGAAACATCTCCCACCCCCATGTACTGAATAGTAATTATAAGACATTCTTGGTGTCAATTGGCTTTTGAAACCATGAACACTGGAAATTATGTAATTCATAGCAACCAATCAGTGTAATTAGCAGAAATAATTGGATTAGACATTTTCTCCCTTTCTATGATGCCTATAATGACTTCCTTTGTTGGTGGGTCTTGTATTCTATACTAGAAAATAACTAGAAGGCTCTTATTATTTAGAAACCATATAATTAAGATTATGCCTCTTTGCATTTGCACAAACAGTGTTTACACAAACACTATTATATAAACATTCTCATAAATTCTAATACCTCAAATTTTATAGAGGTATTAATTTAGAGGTAGGAAAGAATTTGACAAACATATTGGGTATACAAGGAAAATTAGCGATCAAGTCTTATTTTCTCATAAAATATTACATAATTTTTGGAGGTTTTTGTTTTTCAAGACAGGCTCTCTGTAGAGTCTTAGCTGTCCTAGAACTCACAGAGTTCTGCCTGCCTCTGCCTCCCAAGTGCTGGGATTCAAGGTGTTGCCCTACTACCACTACTACCACGCAATTATGTTACTGTTTGGAAAATTCCTTTAATAGTTGAAAAGATTCTATTCATGACTCCTTTTTTTTTTTTTTCAAGAATGATTGCCTTTTAATGAGTTGGTTTAATTTGAAGGGATACAGGATTCAGAGTACAACAAAGGTGAGAGTTCAGGCTGTGGCCGCACCCCACACTGGGCTCACTTCACATTCAGAGCTGAGGTAGAAACTGCTGAACTCTAGAGACAATGAGCCATTGTATTATTTATTTTTACAAAAGTTTATTACAATGTACAACAGTCTCCAGGATAACACTTCATTCTAACTATCGGTGGCAAAGATGTTACAGTAGGGAGTCCAGATGTTTAACAGGCTTCAGGATAACATTTCATTCTAGCTGTAGGTGGCAAAGATGTTATGGCAGGGGGTCCAGATGTTAAAAAAGGAATGGAAGAGGGTCAACATCATCTCAGATAGGAGGAATATATATATATATATATATATTTTAAAGATTTTTGAGGGATCCCACAACTCCAGAGACAGAACTTCTGTTTCTGTGAGTACATTTTTAATCCTAACCTGGATGAGTATATAAGGGCTTATAGAAACCCAGAGAGAACAGAAGTGACAGGCAGAAGAGACTAGGAGCGAGGCTGAGGAAGTTGCAAGACAGCTGGGTGAGAATTCACTGTGGTGCTTCCTCTCTCTGATATTTCAGCCTTTCCCCGATATTTGGCTCTGAGTCTCATTTGTAATACTACACACACCTCTGCCCTTGGCCAGCACCAGCGCTCATGAATATAATACATAAAATAGAAATAAATATCTTAAAAGCAAGTTTTGTAGGTCCTGTCATGTAGCCTAATCAGGCTGGAGTTTTGTTTTGTTTTTTTTTTTAAGATTTATTATGTATACAGTGTACAGAAGAGGGTACCAGATGTCATCACAGATGGTTGTGAGCCACCATGTGGATGCTGGGAATTGAACTCAGGACCTCCGGAAGAACAGTCAGTGCTCTTAACCTCTGAGCCATCTCTCCAGCCCCATGCTGGAGCTTTTCAATACTGGTATTTAAACAAATACCCACCCACAAAAAAAAAAAAAAAAAAAAAAAACTTGTGTGGAAATGTAGTGGGCAGAACTCTAGAAAATAGAACACGTTTCTACCTATGAAGAAATTTTGCTGCTTTCCACTATAAATTATTCCATCAGTGGACCCTCTAATAAGACTTATTTGTCCTGCGTGTGTACTTAAATAGTTTGGAACTATCGGTGAACTTAACTAAGGTCTTTTGGGTTTGGGGGTTTTGAGACAGGTTTTCTCTTTGTAGCCGGGAACTCACAGAGATCCGTCCATCCGTGCACCACCGCAGCTGTTTTAGGTCTTGTTTTTTTTTTTTTTTTTAAGCAAAATTCTGTTATTACTAAATAACTCAGTATTTTGCATTGCTAAAATCAGAAGAGGGGGCCAGGCATGGTAGCAAATGTTGTAAATTTCCCAGGATTTAGCAGGAAGAGGCAGGCAGATCTCTGGTTTTTGAGGCCAACCTAGTCTGCATAGGGAGTTCTAGACCAGCCAAGGCCACACAGTGAGACCTCATCTCAAAAAACCAGCACTGGAAAATCTGTAACAAGTGCATAGATAAGCTTGTAGAATAGCTATACAACCTGTGTTGATTGTGTGTTGATAATCCTGCTTATAAAGGATTACCCCAAGAATTGGTCCCAAATGGGTTTATTAGGAAAACTTGATTGTTGATTTCTCTGATAAAACAGCATTATTCCTGCATTTAAGTAAGAGGATAGTGGAACTTGCTTCCAATAAGGTTCAACATTATTCCCAGAGTTCCTCACCCTGATCAATAGGTGTCCTAAGTATGTTGGGGCTGAACCAAAATGGACTAAAAGACTCCGAGATGGGTTTGAGATTCTTGTAAGTAATAGATGTTCACGCAGCCAGCCGACTCAACATGTCCTCCTGAGACAGGTAGAAGGTGTTGTTCTGGTTTGGAGCGCCCCCAGTGGTTGGGGTCAGAGACCGGTCCTGCCAGCCCGCGGCGGGTTTCTATTTCCAATCAGGCATATCCGCGGTTGCCTACGTACCCTTCTCAGCCTCAGGACCTCCCACCTTTCAGAAACTTCCTGGATGGCAACCCGTTCCGGCCCTCCCATTGGTGGGTGGAGGACGGTGGGCGGGCCCAGGAGCATGGGGGACTAGCAAGCTTGCTTGCAGCGAGGGCTGGCCGTGCTCCGCCGGAAGGGGCCTTGTTCTCCGGGACGGTGGGTTGCAATTCCGCCAGGGGAAGGAAGAAGCTGCAGGACTGGCTCAGGTAAGCCTGCGGCACGCGCGCCTCCACCAAGCCTCAGCAGACCCTGGGCCGGTAGTGGGTGGGGTAATACGATCACGCTCGCACCCAGGCGGGTGCACTTGTGAGCGATCAGGTGCGGGGATGCTCGGGACTGAACCACTCTCCTTTGTGAGAGGCCGGCGCTGGGGACGGTGTGGGCCGCGGGGACATGCTGCGACGGGCCGCGAGGGAGCTGCTGGGGCCACCGTGGAGTTTTGGAGCTTGTCATTGCACTGCTGGGCGAGGCGCACATTCTGGGCTGCTCCCTTGTTTTCCTTCCTCCTTCACAGGAAGAAAAACTCCCCTGCTCGGGTTGATTACTCCATACTTTGGACTCAGAAGTGTGAGACTAGGATCTTATTCTATTTGACTGTTTTGGGTTTTTTTTTTTCCCCTCTCTCATCTTTTCTGCTTTAGTAAATATGGATAGAAAATCCTGGGGTAAGCGTGTGCAGATTTGTTATGTACCAGTTACTGTGGGGGCTGTTGTAAAGTAGAGATGACGGGAAACAGTTCAAGTCTTGTGTCTGCCGTGACAGGTCTGCAGGTTTTCTGACACATTATGTAAACTCTTCACTGAGAAGATCGCCTTCCCCGTGTCTCTTAGCGAATACAGGTTTTTCTTTCTTCTTCTTCTTTTTTTTTTTTTTAATTTACCTGTCCCTGGTATCTCAAAAAATGTGCCTGCCATTTGCTGCAGCTGTGCATACGCATCAGCTCCTCTTTTAAGAGGCGGTCATTAAAACGCTTCCTAGTAGAGGTACGTGATGGACTGGTCTTTGCAGTGAGTGAGCGAGAAGTCGGCTGTAAAACACTATGTAATTTTCTTTTAAAGGATAGACACATAATGGGACATCTCAGATCCAAGCGAGGAAGCTGCTTTTATCAATATCCGCTGTCTCCCGACATCACATCGATGTCCACCTGATCTCTGTTCTGAGTTGGTTAACTCAGATATTCTCTTACTGTAGTGTCAGCCTAGATCCTTTTTGGGGGTACATCAGATCCTAGAACACGAGCTTTGATTTAGATGGTTCTCTTTTCTTTCTTTTTTCTTTTTTCCTCCTTTGAAACAGAGTTTCTGCTGTGGAACACGTTTTGTAGACCAGGCTGGCCTTGAACTCACAAAGATCCTACTGTCTCTGCTTTTCTAGTGCTAGAATTAAAGGTGTGCACCACCGGACATGGCTGGGATGCTCTCTGTCTCTCAGATAGTTTATTGTTAGTTATGTATTTGGAAACTTCTTTATACTTTATTTTATATGCATTGGGGGGTTTTGTTGTTTTTTGTTTTTACCTTCGTGTATGTCTGTGTGAGCCTCTGGAACTGTCTGGAGTCAGGGACGGTTATGAGCTGCCATGTGGGTGCTGGGAATTGAATCTAGGTCCTCTGGAAGAGCAGTCAGTGCTCTTAATCCAATGAGCCATCTCTCTCCAGCCCCAATATTGTCTTCTTAGTTACAGGATATCTTCTGCCAAGAAATTTCTTTTCATGCTCACCTAACAGAGTCCATAACAAGAAGTGGGTTACCTCTCTTTTGTTAATTTTTCCCTGGGTAACATCCCTAGTAATGCTTGTCACTCCCAGAGGGGCCTCTGAGATAAGAGATCCAACAGCAATCCCTCTTTGGTTTATTTTATTTTATTTTTATTTTTCAAGATGGGATTTCTCTCTGTAGCCCTGGCTGTCCTGGAACTCACTCTAGACCAGGCTAGCCTTAAACTCACAGAGATCTACCTGCCTCTGGAGTGCTAGGATTAAAGACATGCACCACTATTGCTCCTTACTTATTTTGGCTTTTGAGACAGTTTCATGTAGCCCAGGTAGGCGTCCAACTCACTGTTTGTGGAAAATGACCTTGAAGTCTTGATCTTTCTGCCCCCTACTCCCAAGTTCTTGGATTATACAGATTCACTACTACCAAAATCTTGAAAGTGGAAAACATTATTTAAACTATTCTAAAGTTATTCCAACCATTAAAATAATAAAAGTTATGATAAAAAATAGTTTTAATTCTATTTAAGACCTGTTGCAAGTGAAAATGGTATGACAAAGACTATCAGACAAAGTGCCCAAGAGAAATTATGTGTGTGTACGCGTGTACATACAGGAGGTTTGGGGTAGGGAGCAAGCTAGAATGGAGCTTTGTGGTAGAAGCCAGTGTTTAGCATGTACAGGACCCTGGGTTCAATCCTCAGCACCATCCCCCCCCACCAAATAAAAGAAAAACAGGAAGTTTTAAAACTGAAATAACAAAAGAGTAGGGATAAAGGATTTAGTGGAGGAATATGTATGTTCTCAGATCTACTCTGTGTTTGATCTGTCCTGTGCATCTGGCCTTTTTTAATTTCTCATATTGTCCAAATCCTTTTAGGTGTGGAAGTGTGGATGGAGAATATATCTGCTGAGCTGATTTTGTATTATTAGGAAACATGAAACAACTTTTTTTTGTAGGACTCCTGGATGATAGGGCATTGCGCACCCACTGGGGCAGAATTTTGTGGTAAAAAAAAATGGCATTTTAGGGGGCTGGAGAGATGGCTCAGCGGTTAAGAACACTGTCTGCTCTTCCAGAGGACCCAGGTTCGATTCCCAGCACCCACATGGCAGCTAACAACTGTCTGTAGTTCCAGTTCCAGGCAAATACCAAGGCAAATAAATAAGGTTTAAAAAAAAAAATGGCATTTTGTGGGAGACAGCCACTTCTGTGAGTGAGAGTGCTGCTGGGTGTTCTTTTAAGGAAACCTTTGCATATGTAAAAGAATGAAAAGAATGTCTAGTTGAGTGGTGGTGGCAGTGGCAATTCACACCTTTAATCCTTACATTTCCGGGATGCTTAGATCTCTGTGAGTTCAAGGCCAGTTTGGGCTACTGAGTGAGTTCCAGGATGGCTACACAGAAACCCCATCTCACTCACTCCCCCGCACCCCAGAAAAGGAGAAAAGAGAATTTCTTTAAGCAGTACTGTGACTGAAGATTATTGAAAGAATAAGACTTAAAGCTTTTATCCATGGAAGAGCTATAATATCCATATGAATATTAAGTAATTTTGTGAAATTATTTAGCCCTGAATTTTCTGTTTTCTGAGAAAACTTTAGACAAACTTTCCCTGAAGCCTCTAGCCCACAAGTAAAGTCACTCTACTAGCCTGCTTGCCTTTTGGAGATTGACTCTGATCGCAGGTCTTCAGTTGACCTCCCCTAGCACTGCTGTTTTTATCGCTCTAGAGTGAATTTTGTAACATTGATTGTTTTCTTATTAGGATTTTGTTCGCTTTACTTTTTTTTTTTTTCTTTTTTTTATTTACTTATTATGTATACAGTGTTCTGCCTGCACACCAGAAGCGGGTACCAGATGTCATTCTAGATGGCTGTGAGCCACCATGAGGTTGCTGGATATTGAACTCAGAACCTCTGGAAGTGAAGCCAGTGCTCTTAACCTTTGAGCCATCTCTCCAGCTTCCCCCTACACACACACATGTTTTTATGTTATAAACTGTAGCTACTTTCTAGTGCCTAAATGCTTATCTCACTGTTCACTACATTCTTTGTGGATGTTGTGCTAGATAACCTTTTCCCCCTTTAACCTCACAATTTTGTTTTATGAGTATGTTTATGAAATCAGATTTCACTTTTTGTGTTTTCTTGCTGAACTTTCTATTTTAAATTTTTCATTGTAAGAGGTGATATACCTTGGTAGAGTGCTTGCAGAGCATATAATACAGGGCTATGAGTTAAATTCCCAATATTTTTTTTTTTTTTTTATTTTATGTGAATTGGTGTTTTGCCTGCAAACATAACTGTGCAAGGGAATTACAGACAGTTGTTAGCTGCCATGTGGATGCTGGGAATCAACTCAGGTCCTCTGGAAGAACAGCTGAGCCATCTCTCCAGCCCAAATTCTCAGTATTCTACCTCTTAGAGTTATGCTTACATTTAAGCTACAGACCATGTTTCTGGTGTTTCTCTTTAAGCTATTCTATAGGTATTTTTTTCTTTCTTTTAATTTTGTTTTTGATAGTCTTATACATGAATACCGTGTTTATATAATTCTTCGCTCTGTTCCAGTTCCTTCCATGCCCTTCTGTTCCCTTGCATTCTTTAATTATTATTGGGGTGTGTGTGTGTGTGTGTGTGTGTGTGTGTGTGTGTGTGTGTGTGTGCATGCTTGCACACTTGAAGCCTACTGAGTCCATCCAGTATTGTTTATATGTATATAGACTTAGGATAACCCTTTGGGATTGGCTAACCTATGGAGGGCTCATCTTTACACAGAACTAATTCTTGCTTTTTAGCAGCCCTTAACAGCCTATCACTCTTCATCAAGGAGTAGTAGGATCTTGACTTTGGTAGGGCTTGTTTTGGTTTTTGATTTTTTTTTTAAAGATTTATTTATTTATTATGTATACAGTGTACAGAAGAGAGTACCAGATGTCATTACAGATGCTTGTGAGCCACCATGTGATTGCTGGGAATTGAACTCAGGACCTCTGTAAGAGCAGTCAGTGCTCTTAACCTCTGAGCCATCTCTCCAGCCCCCGATGTTTGTTTTTTATTTTGAGACAAGTCTCATGTAGGTCAGGCTGGCCTTGAACTCTGCTATATGCCCAAGACTGACTTTGAACTCCTAATCTATCTTCTTGAATATCCCCAAATGTTGGCAAAACAGGTCTGTACCATCACACCCAACTCAGCCTTTTCTTTTTCTTACTTTTTCCTTATTGTTCATTACTTTTTGTCCTTCAGCAGGATCCCTGGGTTGTTTAATGTCTAATGAAGCAAAATATTCAACTTAAATTATCTTATGTTTTCCCTTCAGATTACAGTAAGAGTCTAAAAAAAAAAAAAACAAAACAAAACTGAAACACTTAAATTTTGTTTACTAATAGTTTGTTACACAATTAATAAAGGTCCAGTAGGAGCGGCTGTAGATGTAACACTTGCTAGTCTACAGTACAAAAACAAAGCAAAAACTCATCGGTAGGCATAGATAGTAGTGAATGTGGCATGGGGTGTCGCTTCACATTCATCCTCAGCAAGAATGCATCCAAGAGGATGTTCTGAGCAGTGAAACACTTTAGGGCACTCTCTACCCTCTTCAAATTCCAGTTATCACTATATAGTCTTACTACTTTATTTGAAAAGACTTCCAAAAATAATTATTTATTAGAATACAAAATTACTAAAACATTCTCTTTATTGTTGAAAGAATGAAGTATCCCTGATGTTATTTCTCTTGTATATCTTCAGAGAGATTTGTAGTATATAACCTCATTTTATTTCAAAATGATAGTTGAGTAGCATTCTACTGCAATTATGTGGCAATAATTCCTAAAACTGTATCCTCCCTCATATGTCAGCACCTAAAATGTGATAGTGATACATTTTGTTAATTTCCCAAGTCTAGTAAAATAATACCATCCTGACCTTTTGTTCTGAGAACCTTTAGCTTTTTTAAAACTTTCATTTATTTTTAACATTTCTGTTTTACTTTATTATTACCTATTTTGTTTTGTTTTGAGGCAGAGTCTCTCTACATAGCCCTGGCTGTCCTTTAACTCACTGTGTAGACCAGGCTGGCCTTGAGCTCACCAAGAATCCACTTACCTGTCTCCCTCGAGTGCTGGAATTGAAGACTTGTCAAAAGAGGGCACTAGAATTTGAGCCACTACAGTGGCTGTAATGGCTGGCTTCTTAGATAGGTGCTGGGTCTATCTAAGCTATGGGCCTCCTGATTGTGCTGCAAGCCTTTTTAACCTGAGCTCTCTCCAGCACACCCTTTTTTTTTTTTTTTCCCTTTCTTCATTTTTGAGGCAGGATCTTACTCTAACACAGGCTGGCCTGGAACCACTAAATACCCTAGACTGGCTTGAAATTTTTTTCAATGATCATTTTATTATATTGTGGGTGCCTTATGTGTATGTGCACCACTTACATGCAGGTGCCTATGAAGGCTAGAAGAGGGCGCCAGATCCCCCTGAAACTGGAGTTACTGGTGGTTGTGAGTTGCTCAGTGGGAGTGTTAGGAATCAAATCCAGGTCCTCTGCAAGAACTGCAAGTGCTCTTAATGACTGAATCATCTTTTGAGCCCCTGCCTTGGACTTTTTAGGAGCCCTCCTGTCTCATCTCCTGATTTCTGGGATTATGCATGTGAGTTTACAACCTATGATTCTGAATGATAAACATATGGTATTAGGTCAATAACTTTCTGAGAAAGGTTTTATAGTAAGTAAATTCCTTTCTTTTTGTGTTTAGGGCTTGAACTGAGGATCTTTTCTACTAGTGAACTGTACCCTCACCACAGTAATTGAATTAAAAAAAAAATTTTTTTTGTAGCCAAAAGTGGCAGTGCACACCTTTAATCCCAGCACAGGGAGGTAGGCAGATCTCTGAGTTCTAGATTAGCCTGGTCTACAGAGCAAGTTTTCAGATAGTCAGAGCTATATAGAGAAACCTTGTCTTAAAATATGTGTGTATGAATGTTGCCTCCATGTATATATGTGCACCATGTACATGCTTGATGCTCAAGGATCCAGAAAAAGAGTCTTGAGTCCCCTGGAACTGGAGTTATAGATGGTTATGAGCTGCCCTGTGGGTACTGGCAACCAAAATTAGGTTTTTTGCAATAGCAGCAAATGCTCTTAACCAATGAGCTTTTTAGCCAATGTATTTGAATTCTTAAGTTCATTTGAGAAGGGCAGGCAGGCTTCTAAATAGTTGTGAATTTTTTAAGGTTTTTGAATTGTCTCATGATCAGTACCTTTGGAATTTCCTGCCTTTTAAAAATTTTCTTTCTGTCTTTTTTTCTTTCGTTCTTTTTTTTTTTTTAATTACACTACATATTTTGAGAAGGAATTGAAGACATGTTTGAGGATGGGATATGAGTATTTTTAAGTATGTTGTTCCATTCATTAGTGACAGAATTTCTTTTTAGTTGGTTCTTTGAGAAGTTAGTGATTTTCTTTTGTTGTTGTTTTTCTTTCTGAGACAAGGTTTCTCTATATAGTTTTGGAGCCTGTAAACCAGGCTGGCTTCCAACTCAGAGAGCTGCCTGCCTCTGCCTCCCAAGTGCTGGGATTAAAGGTGTGCATCACCAATGCCCAGGAGATTAGTGATTTTTGTAGTTAGTTGCTTATTTAGAGTCCAGATAACAGCATTTGGAAGATGGAGTGAGATTTAACATTTCTCTAAATAAATTACATCAATGAGAAGCTTTTTCTGGCTGATTTTTGTTGTTTTGAGTGTGTTGGTGCTATTAGGTATGCGGTACCCAAGGCCTTAGACACTCTAGGCCAATGCTATTCCAGAGAACTGTATCTTCTATTTCTGATTGTTTTTTTCTTATTTTGTTTTCTTCAGGTGTTTTTGTTTTGTCAGGACAGGAGAGGTTTGGAGACAGGGTTTCTTTTCCATATCCTTGCCTCTCCAGGAACTCATTATGTAATCAATCCAGGCTTTCCTTGAACTCAGATCCACTTGCTTCTGCCTCCTGAGGGCTGAGATTTAAGGCCTGCACCACTGTGCATTGCTTGGCTAGAATTTTTTTGTTTTGTTTTTATTTTGTTTTTAGTAGGACCTAACAAACTATATGAAAACAATACTTCAGTGTGTAGGTCTATGCACAGAGTGCAGGTCTTTATATCCACCCTTTTGGAGACATAGTTATAACCATCTATGGATGCTTCTAAGCCATTTCCTATGGATGCTGGAACCAGTCTCTACCAGGGCAGTTATGTCCATCATTCTGTCCATCTTTTCTTTCTTTCTTCCTTTCTTTCTTACAGGGCTTACCTGTGTAGACTTGGCTGTCCTAGAAGTTGCTCTATAGACCAGGTTGGCCTCCAACTCAGAGATCCATGTGCTTTGCCTCCAAGTGCTGGGATTAAAGATGTATGCCACCACCAATTGACACAGTTTATGTTCTTAACTGCTGAACCATCTCTTCAGCCCCCTAATCCTTAAAAAAGAAAAAAAAAATTTAAAGACCCCCTCTTTCTAGTGGGACATATCAAGTCAGCTCTTTCTTTATGCATGGGTTCTGTGATATGCAGAATTTTTACCTGTCTTTTGTACCCTGTTAGGGAACTTATTGTTTTGTTTTTCAAGGCAGGGTTTCACTGTTTTTGTAGCGCTGGCTGTCCTGGATCACTGTGCAGCAACCTGCAGAGATCTCCTGTGTGCTGAGATTAAAGGTGTTTATCACCAAGCCCCACTAGGGAACTTTTTTTAAATGAGACATTAAATATCTATATTTTTGGTCATTTCCTTTTACTTCTCATGAAAGTTGGCAGCGGCTAAGTCTTTAGGAGATAGGCCTGAGAACTACCAGAGGAAAGCCTAATCAATTGAGGAATTATAAGTTACCACAAGAAGGTTTTATGAAGTAACTGGAATAGTTACAGAGTAGACCTAAAAATGATAAGTTGAATTTCTTATTGTTGCCCTAGATACTAGTGCTAGCCAACATCTAGTGAGGGCTGTACTGCCCTTCCTGAATATTAATGCCAGAGTCCCTTGGCCTGCTGCTACAGCTGGGAAACCCATTTGTGTATTTCAGTTTCCCATCTTTCTGCTGAGCAGATCAGCTTTGCTAAGTCTCTAATGACTAATTTTGTATGAAATAAACTTTTAGTGGTATTGTTTTAAAATATTGGCTAAAGAATAAATTCCTCTTTAGTTTCTTTTACTCTTTAGGATCACTTTGAAATGCATGGGCTTTATAGCTTGAAGTTGAATTAAATAAACATTAACATTTTCTCTCAGAACAAATGTATGGAAAAATGCCTTACTTAAATTAGGGAAAGCTAGGTTGCATGGAGGTGGAGACCAGGACTGTTACCTAAATAGTGTATGTTGTTTTTACATTGTATGCCCAAAGGTAGTATCAGTAGCTATATTCATTGGTCAAGCTTGATTTCTCCCAGCACTCCTCATAATAGACTTTTTGTTTTTCTATCATCATTATAATGTGAGTGTTTATATCATGATGTGTGCGGTCCCAGGACACCCTTGTGGAGCTGGTTCTCTCTCCTCCTGTGCATGTGTTCCAGGACTTGAACTCAAGTCTTTATCCTTGGTGGTAATCTCCTTTTCCCACTGAGCATCAAACCTGTCCTCTGCATGTTTTTCTCTATAACCATGAACCATCGATGAGGTATTTCTTCCCATTCTGCCTGAGTTTAAAGGTCAGAGATCTTTAAAGACTTAAAGATTGCACTCTTACCTTCTATCTTTAGGCTTAGGCTAAAACTCTAGAGTTTTAGCTATAGTTTTTAAAAAAAAAAAAAAAAAAAAAGCTACAATGAGGTTGACTTAAAAGAAATCCACACCCTATATTTTGAGTCCTGTGGATGTATATACTGTTTATCCATTTGCTTTTTTTGTTACTGCCTTAAACTATCACCACTGAGGAGTCATCTTTCTAAACCTAAAAAGAGGTCACTAAAATTTTATTTCTGCTAATAGTGATCACACACTGTAGAAAACTCTTTTGTGTGTTTACATGCCCCCCCCTCCACGTTTTTAATTTTATGTGTATGGGTTGCCTATAATTAGCTTGTTAGGTGCCTATGAAGGCTAGAAAAGAGTGTTGGATCCTCCGGAACCAGGGTTGCAGATGATTTCGAGCTGTGTTGTGTATTGAGAACTGAATGTGGTTTCTCTGAAAGAGCAGCAGTGCTCTTAACTGCTGAGCCAAATCTCTCTAGTCCTATATGGCTTCTTTTGCCCTATGTAAAGTTGTGTCTGCAACTGGTCCTGAAGAGTGAAGATGATTTGGGTTTTATGCCTTTTCTGAATGTTCCTGGGGGGAAGCATGCCCCTGCTCGTTTGTTCTTTTTCGGTAAGGGAAGACATTGCCCTTTGCTTAGAAGCCTCCAATTACTCTTTGAAGCTTCACTCACACATACCTTTGGCTGGAGGTTTAATACATTCTTTAACCAAAGTACACTGAATGTCCATTACCACCAATGCAGGTTACAAATAGTCTTTGCCCTTGAGGAACTTACATTCTAACAGGAGAGGGGAAGACATAAAAAAAAACTATGTAATTGGTTATCTAGTCTCCATTTAAAAGGAAGAGGTATTGGTGGCTAAGTGAGACTTTATTGATTATTAGTTTGTTTTTGTTTTTTGTGTTATAATCTTTCCCTATAACCCTGATTTGCCTAGAACTCCACTTGTGACCCAGACTGATCGTAGACTCATAAATGATCATCCTGTCCACCTCGTGAGTGCTAGAATTGGCCATCAACTACCATGCCTGGCTTAGAATTTATAGTAATGTATACTATAAGCATTTATACCTTAGGGCACAGTATAAAGGGTAGCTGAAGTTACATTGCCTAGATTTGAATCTGACACTGCTTTTTCCTAGCTGTAGGATATTGGACAAATTAATATCTCCCTTTGCACCATTTTCCTCAAGATAAATATTTCAGAGTTGTTAAGAAAATTAGGGTTGGGTATAGTTTAGTAGTAGAGCAGTCCCTGGTTTAATTCCTTAATGCCATGTGAAGTTGCAGGTGTGTGTGTGTGTGTGTGTGTGTGTGTGTGTGTGTACACGGTTGTGGTGGTGGTTAGAGAAGGAAAAGGGAAGGATTAAATAGACGAGAAAAATCTGGTTACAAGACAATCACAGTCATCCAGTGATAAGCTGAGTCAATAGAGCAAAAGTAGATGATAAATTTGAGAGGCATTTAGATGGGATTTTTAAATGTTGGATGTGAGAGGTAAAAAATGAGCATGTCTGATTTCTGGCTGTGATTGGACAGGAGGTTGCTGGAAGGTGGTCATGTGTGGTGGTGGCCAACTGGAGAGGCCACAAGAAGGAATATTGAGCAAGCAGTTAGAGCAGCAGGTTCAGGGGTGATATCTTGCTCAGAGGTAGAAACAAAAGACATGAGGGCATGTAGATCATTCATTGAAGCAAAGAATGAATAGTAATTGAGGCTGTACGTTTGAATGAGACATCTTTGAGAAGAAAGTATATCATGAGAAGAGCTGGGAGCCTACGCAGAAACTCAGTATCCAAGTGAAGCAGGGGAAATAGCAGAGAAGCAGTGCCAGAGGCAGTGAAACCCTCACCTGGTGCTGTGAAGCCGGGGAAGATGGCTAAGGACAGGGTGGATTTCTGCAATCGCCTGTGTGCCTGCGACCTTCCCCTTTTTCTATCCTTGCTCTATTGCCCTCACTTCTCAGTCTGCACTTTGAAGCCTACTGTGTTGTTATGAGCGCTCTCTAAAGCTATCACCAAACTACTTTTCTACAACCAGTCTATTGAATGCCACAGTTAACATGCTATAAACGAGTTATTCAGTATAGCTAAGTTCCATATTCAACTCATTTTTATCTCAAATATTTCTGGGTCCTGCTCCTTTCTCCCATCATATTTTGAATTATATTGCTATAGTTCAAACTTTAACTATCCTTGTTACATAGGATTCAGAAAGAGAATTTACTAGAAGGTTATCGGGTGGCTCACAAAATTAAGATTTAGAAGCTGGAGAGATAGTCCAGCGGTTAAGAGCACTGACTGTTCTTCCAGAGGACCTGAGTTTGATTCCCACCAGCCACATGGCAGCTAACAACTGTCTGTAACTCCAAGATCTGACACCTTTACACAGTTATACATGCAGGCAAAACATCAATTCACATAAAATAAAAATAAATAAAAAACCCAAAAAAAACAAAATTAAAGTTTAAAAGTTGGTCTGAAAGCAAGAAAGGCATGAAAGACCACAGAGACCAGGGTCATAATGTTGAACAGCATGGCTCTGTGGAGAGAGCTTTCCATCCAAGGTCTCATGCAGAGTTATCTCATAGTATGTGCCTTTGACTGCTGAACAGGAGAAACAAACTAGTAAATCTTCAGTATCTAACTCTTTTCTGGACTCACAGCACCCTCCCGACCAACCCTGTGTCTTCTGTTCTTCTGTCCTGCAAAGCCAGTCAGATGGCTGAACTTGGGTCTGGTTTTGTCCTCACATTTGTTTCTGTAGATTGCTATCTCCCTCCCTGTAAGAGAACGGCTCTCTAACTGACCCTTGCCCTAACCTTCCGTGTTTCCTGTGATTTATATGTCGGGAGGACTGAACCACAGCATTATGTGTCCCACAGTGCTTTTCACTTCATGCTTTCGTCTCTGCCTTCCTTCCCTCTTGCTGTCTCTGTGACTTTGAATATTTCTTTTATATGCTCCACCCTAACCTATCTCCTATAGCTTCAGAAACTACTTCCTGATGTTTTTCTCCTAAATTAATGACCTTTTCTTGTGTCCCTGTAATGACCCAGATGGTTGTGTTAGCATCTTGTATTATAACTGTTTATATTTGCCCACTTGTTATTTTTGTCAGAGTGCCTACTGTCTTCCTTTCCCCACATATACACACATCTAGTAGGAGGAAGAGTAATATTTTTCTTTCCCTCATTTCCTTCCTTCTTTCTTTTTGTTGTTGTCTATGTTTTTGTTTCGCAGGGTCACATTTAACTCAAGCTGTCCTTGATTGCATGATCCTCCTCTCTCTACCTTTTCAGTGTTAGAATCACAGACGGATAGCATTGTGCCTGGTGGGCAAGGGGTTATTTATTTTTGGACCCTTAGTATTATCAAATTACTTAGTAGTATGCTGTCTACTCAGCAAATGTTTAGATAACTGGGCATGGTAATCCTGATATGGCTGTAATTCCAGCACTGGAGAGACTGAGGCAGGCTTATTATCATGAATTTGTGGCAAGATTGGGCTACATAGTGAGTTCCAAGGCAATCTAGATTATGTACTGTGAGACCTTCTCTCAGACAAGAATTTAGGTAATGAATGAAGAAATATAGATCTTAGAAGATAAGATTTTAACACAGCAAATCAAGGTTAGTTTACAATTTGAACACAGCAGTATTGACTAGACCCTATGAGAAAAAAATATAGCAATAGTACTTGACTTTTTTTGTTGCTGTTTGTCGTTTTTTGTTTGTTTGTTTGTTTTGAGACAGGGTTTCTCTGTGTATCTTTGGAACATGCCCTGGAACTCTGTAGAACAGGCTGGCCTCCAACTCTACCTTCCCAGGAGTGCTGGGATTAAAGGCATACACCCACCACCCATTGTAACTTGCCTTTTTACTAACATGTAAATGTTTTTGTTGAAACCAGTACAAAAAGATCAAGATGTGCTATTAATTTTTTTTTAAGCCTCCTGAGTGCTAGGGTTGCAGATATGTCCCACAGAGTTACAAGAATAACAAGATGTCTTTGAAAATCTTTTTTTAAAATAATTTATTTTTATGTGCATTAGAGTTTTTCCTGTGTGGGTGTCTGAGTATCCCTGGAACTGGAGTTACAGACAGTTGTCAGCTGCCATGTGGGTGCTGGGAATTGAACCTGGTAACTGCTGAGCCATCTCTCCAGCTCCAATCTTTAAAAGTTCTTAAGCCTGAAGTTTGTTTGGTCAAATTGAACATTAGAAAATTAATGTGGTAGCAGGATGGATTAGGAGGGAGAAAGATCAGCCATGAGATTTAACAAGCCACTGCACAAATAAGCCAGAAGGCAACAGAGTTACAAGACCTCACTTTGCTACTTAGTTTCTTAGTTGGATCCTTCAGCCGTTTGGTATATACAATGTAGCTGACTTACAATCAGAGCGCAATGCGGGCTCTGAAGTCTGTTCTAATACATTGCAGTAGTGTCCGTAGGACTTGGCAGTTAATTGGATGCTAAAGCATGGAAGACGTTTCAGAGCCAGCGAGAATAGGAAGCCTTGATACTAACTATGACAACCCAACTGGGTGTTCCCGGCCTGTCTGGTGGTAGGTTACACTGGTCTTTAAAAGTAGAAAGTCTGAGTTCAAAATCTTTTCCTGTTGAGCCCAGAGTACAGAAAAATAAGATTTCCTTGTTAAGAATACTTTTCAGTGTAAACAGTGGTCCCGAGTAAAGCAACTATTTGTAGTTTTACTTTGGGGGACTTAAGCTTGCACACCCTCACCATGGCACTGGATTGGACACCTGGAATGGACAGTGATGTGACAACAGTCACATAGACTGTTTGGAGATAAAGAGGATGAGTGTTAAAGCCTGGGATGAGTGCGGATTTTGGAGGGCACCAGGTCACAGAATTGTTAGCGGCACATGAGCTAACTTTGTGGAAGCCAAAGTGTCCAGCATGCAAGCCAGTTTCCTAGTTTGTAGCACAGAGTGTTTTATCTTGGAAAAGTGAAAGGCTGCGTGCCCAGCTACTGTACTGCCTCTGGTATTGCCTGGGTACCTTGTGGTGGGGAGTGGGAGGGAGTGACCAGGCTGCCGGAAGGCAGGGGTTCCAGAGGGAGGCGGAGCTGGCCTAGTGCAGAACACCTTTCCAGAGCTCCATTCGGGTGTGTGGCTGCTAAGAATCAACCCTCAGGATTGCTTTCTCACCCCTTCGTTTTCAAGCAAGCTACAGGCTTGGTCTTGGCCCTAGAAACCAGATAGGCCTCGCTGTGTGCTCTCAACCTAACCTGCGGGGGAAGGGAGCTGCTTCTAGTCCCGCCCTTGCGCTGGTTTGCGTCTGTGAGCTTTTGTTTGAGTGGCATTAAGATTCAGCCAATGAGTGTGTGGGGCGGGCAAGCGCATCAAGTTAGGTTGCACAGAAGGAGGGGAACTGGTGCTGGAGAGACAGCGAGAAGGGAACCGGCCCCACAGCCACCGCAGGTAAAGCCACCTTTGCCTCCCATCGGGATGAAGTGCAGGGCCTTTTCTCCTTTAAGGTTTGCTAGGCCTCTCAGCCTGCAGCTTGCGTCCTAACGTTGCTTCTTCCCCAGGCATCATACCCCCACCCCCACCTCCCCGCATCTCCTATCTTGACCATCCCCACCTCGAAGAGTGCCCGATACCTCCCTCGCTCAAGTGCATGTACTTCAACTCCATTTGTGGGATCTAGTTGCCTGAAGTCTCCTGCCCATGCCTGTGCCTGCCTCTGCCGTATGGGCCTTACTGGCACCAACCCTGGCAGTAAGAGCAGGTAATGTACCGACCCCCCTTCCCACCCCCACTTCTAATAGCGTTTTCCTCCCCATCAATCCTACTTCCTTCCCTTTCCCCGCATGAGTAACATTAATTTCTACAGTTTCCCTCTTGGCCTTTAAAAAATACATGCTTTTAGGTTATATTTATGGTTGGCTATTTAGCTTTCCCTGTTTTTAACGAAGTACTCTCTATAACCAGCCATATTTGCCCCCAAATGTCTACACCCTTAATTTTCTTTTTCCTACAATGATAGAAATAGAATTGCCACTCATTTGATGGAATAGTGCAGACAGAAAATAGCCTAGGCTCTTGATTTATTTGAGGAAACCTAAATGGCTCCAAGTTATTAGCTAAATTTCTTATGTTTGGTGCCCTTCCCTTCTCGTCATTCTTTGACCCCAACTTGTGGTTCCACTCATTTTGGATGTCTGTTTCTCGTTTATCTTTAAGGTCTGAGATTCTCTGAGTCTCACAAGTGTTTCTGTGGCATAGTTTTAGATGCTCCCTTGCTGTAAATTATATTAGGCTTTGTTTTGTTTTGTTTTTAGCTATCATAATTATTTTATTTTCAAGGTAGTTCTTGTTTAAATTAAACTTCCCGTATCCATCATGTGTTTAACTATCTGGAGTTTATGTCAGTCTCTAGCTCATCCTCCTGAAAATAATATAATTTTAATAAGGTTTATACTTCGATGTAAAAAAAGTTTGTTTTCTGAATCTTTCAGCATAGAGGTTGGGTGGGCACAAGCAGTGCTTTCTAAAACTGTCTACTACAGAAAAGGGTCAGTATTGCTCAATATGGCATTTGTTCATTATCTTCTAAGGATGTATAGACTAGAGAAATCTATAAATGGATAATCCATGTCTGTAGCTCAGTTTATATAACTTCATTTGTTAGATGATGAACTGATGTCTTTTGCAGTGTTTCTCTTTCATTGGAACAGTAAACTATGATAAATGTCCTTTTAGGATAATGTAAGAACTCTTACCCCAGCCCAGAAATACTATCAGCCTTTTTCATGTTGTTTTCTTTTTTTCTACTGACATCAGCTCCCTTGCCCATTGTTTTCCTTTTCCTTACTTGTCAAGATTTTATCCACTTGTACCGACAATAATAGAAAGGAGGTGTAAAACTACACACACAGAACTATAATGTTGGGTGCACATTTAAAAAGCACACTTACTGCCCTGTCCTATGCCATAAGCCTTTTCTCAGTGTAAACCCCCCATCCCTATTTGCAGTCACTGTTTTGTTGAAAGCCATGAAGACTTTGGGGTAAATGAATAGAAAAGAATTAAAAACCCATTCTGATAAAACAGACAAGGAGCAGAGAGCTGGAACACTGAGGCTTCAGAAGTGCAGGAACTGTACCAAAAGTGGTGTGGATGTACAACACCAATTTGGATTGCCTTCTGGGAAGAAGGGAACACTAAGGAAACAACAGATGATACTTTTCTGGCAATATATGTTTTACTTAGAGTTTGTAGATAGATGACCTTGAATTTCAACTGAACTTTTTTTTTTTCTCCACCTCAACCCCCAGGATTTGTGTTGTGAGTCTATATATTAGTTTTGATTGTAATGAGTGACTGATTAGGGCAGCTCAAAATCCTGACTTTCCTTTAGGTTACATGCAAGTTCTTCTCTTTGGGGTAGTGGTTGGTCAAGACTGCATTTTCGTTCTTAGTAAGACAAAAAGCTGATACCATTTTGTTATCTAGACAGTTGCTTTACTTTAAAACCTGCATAACATCCATTTATTTGTTTTTACCAGGGTTTGAACTGTAGAAAGAGAACTAATGTAAACTAAGCTATATATTGATGCAGGCACAGTGATCCACAAGCACTAAAGGGAGGTGAAACAATAAAGGAAGTTAGAGCTATGAGGAGGTTTGAACTTGTGAAAAATCTAAGAGGTTTAAAATGGGAGTCAGAGATTCTGGAGCTAGCATTAAAACCTCACAGGAGGGCAATTGACCACAGGTTAGGGCTCGAGAAGTAATAATGTTCTATAATGTGGGATGGAGTCAGCTGCAAGGGTTGGATGGAGGCAGGGTTATTTTTTGAGACAGTCTTGTTATGTAGCCTTGGCTAACCTAATACTCCCTCTATAGTTCAGGCTGTCCTCAAACTCATAGCAATCCTTCTGCCTCAGCCTCACAAATTCTAGGGTTGGGCTAGAGATGGTTCAGCGGTTAAGAACACTGACTGTTCTTCCAGAGGACCTGAGTTCGATTCCCAGCATCCACATGGCAGCTAACAACTGTCTGTAATTCTAAGATCTGACACCCTTACACAGTTATACATGCAGGCAAAACACCAATGCACATAAAATAAAAATAAATATTAAAAAAAAATTCTGGGATTGCAAGGTGAGCCACCACATCTGGGAAGGTTTTAGACTGACAAGTTGAAAGCAGAAATGTGGTCAAAGAGCCAAGTAAGAGTTTATGCCTGTAATCTTAGCACTCAGGAAACTGAGGCAGGTGGATTGTTACAAGTTTGTGGGACCGTGGGCTACAAAGACCCTTGTTTTTTGTTTTGTTTTGTTTTTAAGTAAGACTGGGCCTGGTGATGTACCAAGTGGTTCACACCTTTAAACCCAGCACTGATAGTCAAACCAGGCCAATCTCTGAGTTCAAGGACAGCCAGGGCTACACAGAAAAACAAAGAAACAAAAAGTAACTATCTCAAGGAAGCCCACACCTGGTTTTTTAGTGTGCCTGCCTGTTGTCTTTTTTTTCTAAACCTCATGCTTATGCCCACACTAAAACATCTGTATTTGGCCAAAAAGAATTTTGGGAAGCAAGGACCAAGAGATGATGCACTGATTTTTTTAAAGCTTAATAATTGAGTCACATGTAGTGGGATATTTCAGGGAAAATAAGTTACCGTTTCTCATTTAAAAAGTATCATCTTTGGTCTGGTCTGGTAGTGCAGACCTGTAAATACAACTTCTTCTTTTTTTTTTTTAATGATTTATTTATTTATTATGTATACAGTATACAGAAGAAGAGGCTACCAGATGTCATTATAGATGGTTGTGAGCCACCATGTGGTTGCTGGGAACTGAACTCAGGACCTCTGGAAGAACAGTCAGTGCTCTTAACCTCTGAGCCATCTCTCTAGTCCCCTAAATATAGCTTCTTTAAAGGCTACAAGTTCTGCTTAGTCTACAGCGTAAGTTCAACACTAGACTATACAACTTAGTAAGATACTGTCTAAATAAATGGTAAATTAAGGGGCTGCAGAGACACTCTATGGGTAAGAGCTCTTCCAGAGGACCCGGATTTACTTCTCAGCTCTCACTTGGAGGCTCACAACTATTGGCAAGTCCGGTTCTAGAAGATCTGATGCCCTTTTCTGGCCTCTACAGGCAGCACAAGTATGCATGTGGTGCAATGGCATACATGTAAACAAAGCATACAAAAATTTTAAAGAAATATATATATATATATTTTGAGACAGGTCCCTCTGTGTAGCAGTGGCTGTCATGGAATTCGCTCTGTAGACCAGGTTGGCCTGGAAATTACAAATATCCTCTGCTTCCCAAGTGCTCAGATTAAAATTATGCCACAATGCTGGGCCAAAAATAAAAATTTTAATTAAAAAAAAAAAAGTGAAATTAACTCTGTAGTGATGTTCTTGCTTGGCAACCTCAAAGCCCTAGATCAGTTACCAGTAACACAAAATGAAAAAAGGAATTTCTGGACAAAGTGACACATGCTTACAATCTTAGCACTTTGGAGACATGCAGAGGTTTGCCAAACCCAGAGCTAGCAACATAGAAGACTCTATCTTATAAATATATTTTTTAAAACTCTTTGCTTGAGTTTTACCTCTTATGGGTGCAGAGGGAGGAGAGTGAATAAATAACAAGGTATTATGAAGTATATGCACTTCTGTACATTATTGTCAGTTTAAACTTGTAGTCAGTGCAGAGTTTCACTGTAGTAGTGTTTATGTGGGACTACAGGCTTGAGCCACCGTCCTGTCCCCACTATTGCTAGTGCATGGCATTTAGCTACAGATGTTTAGTGTAATTTCTTTGGCCCTGAGTAGGAGATGAAAGATCATAGATGGCAAAATGGGGCATCACTAGTTTAAAAAAAAAAATGTTGATGAGACTTAAGCAAATATAAAATTATTTAATAAATTTTTTTATTAAATCAAAAATGCATAACTGCTGATTACCATTTTGAGTAATTTGTGGGCAAATATTACTACAAGTTAGAATGAGCTGCTGGAATAGTTTGGTCAAAAATAGGAATTGATACACATCTTGAGACTTGAAGCCTACAGGTTTGAAGTGAGAAAGAGATTCTGACCTCCATAATATTGTTTTATAAGGGTAACTAGAAGCTGAGCCTACTAGTAGCACATATGCGCTATCCCAGCATTTGGGAGGTTGGGGCAGGAGTTGTGAGTTTGAGCAATCCTAGGATAGTCACTGTTATATAGTGAGACCTTGTCTCAAAAACAAAAAAACAACTCCCCCCTCCCCAACCCAACACACAGGAACATGCTTACACATGCATCCACAGAGCTTAAATTCTATGGAAAAGTCTTTTTCCCCTCAGCTCTACATTTTATTTCTGACAGATTTGATGTCTTCAGATAACTAGAATAAGAATCTTATCAAGTAAGGCTTTCCTGAATTGTCATGACATTGTATACTTACTTAAAAAGTTTTTATAAGGTTTATTATTATTACAAATGTGCATATATGGGTGTGCTTGCCATGGTGGATGTGTGGAGGTCAAAGGACAAATCTGTGAAGTCAATTCTTTCCCTCTACCTTTATATGGGTCCTGAATATTGATCTCAGGCCTATGTAGCAAGCACGTTCATCCACTGTGCTGTTTCTTTACCCCAAGAACAAACATCTTGTGTGTATGTATTTGTATGTATCTACTTCATTTATTTTCTGTGTATGGGTGTTTTGTCTGCATGTATGTCTGTGTGCTGAGTACATACCTCATGCCCACAAAGGTAGGAAGAGGACATTGGATACCCTGGAACTGGAGTTATGGATGATTATGAGTCTCCATGTGGGTGCTGGAGAATCTGGATCCTCTGGAAAAAGTCAGTGCTCTTAACTGCTGAGCTATCTCTCTTTTTCTCCTTTTTATCATGTATTTCTATTATGTGGTTGTTTAATTTCCTTTGTTTCTCCCTAATGTTTTCATAAACTTAAAGCCATAAATTTGGTGTTTATCAACATAATTTATGGGGCAGGTTTTCAAGACAGGCTTTCAAACTGTCTTATGTTAGCATCAGGGAATACATTGTAATTTCTGTGAACACTGAATAGCTCATTCCAGTAATGTGAGCAAGTATTACCTTTAACTGTCCGGTTTGATAGCTCCTGTGTGTGCTGGTCCTGCAGATTTGGAGATCCACAGGGAAGTAAGACAGTTCCCACCATCAAGGCTCTCTCAGGAGCTGGGTCATATTGTACATTGTTCTGGAGATTATGCCCTGAGTAAGATTTCTAATGGTTCACTTTTATGCACTTATAACAATTTTCTTGCACATGTCAGACAAGCATCTTGAGAAGGTGGTAGTTTCTATAACTTGCTTAAAGGAATGGTTTGGGCCTTTGCAGGATATGGATAAGAAACTAAAATCATTTGTGCCTCAATTAGGTAAAATTCTGTGAGTATTTAAAGCAAGTAGAAGATAAAGTCATCACAGATTGCTAGGTTGAAGGTCTTTGGGGTGAGTAGTTTCTCTGCTGGAAGGGATGTGTGGAGTGGGGTGAAGGTAGAGGAGGCTATGTTCCATGTATATGCTACAGCACTATAGTCACAATAATATCAGGTGAGCTGTGCCAGGTAGGAATGTAGGATGTGTATAGGTCATAATGAATGGTAAGAGGGAAAAGTTTGGTATGTAAGTTAGAATTGGAATGCTAAGTCTCTTGAGAAAGTTTTTTGTTGTTTTGTTTTGTAAGACAAAACAGCCCTGGCTGTCCTGGAACTCAAATTGTAGACCAGGCTGGCCTTGAACTCACAGAGATCCACCTGCTTCTGCCTCTCAAGTGCTGAGATTTAAGGCATTTATCACCATGTCTAGCAAATATTTTTGATCTTAAATATAAAGAAGGCATTGAGGAAGAGAAATCGCATAATGCTATATATAAATGCTTTAGTGGAACACTGTTGGAGAAACCACACTGGACTGAGCTCATATTGTGTTATAAGCTTGGTTACAGGTGACTTGTTTTTACCAGTCATAAGTAGAAGTATCTGAAATGAAAGGAGAATTTATAACAATGTATCCAGAAATTTTAATCTATCTCTATAGATGTTCTTGCTATATTTTAGAGTTGGGCCTATTTAACAATGAGTGAATATAAATTTCCTTACCATTATCTTAAAAAGATATTTGTAAAAAGAAATGGACAGAAACAAGTTTAATGTATTTGGGGGGGTTTTTGTTATGTTTTTTGAGGTATTATTTGTTTGTTTTTGTTTCTTTGGTTTTTAGAGACAGGGCCTTACTGTGACTCTGGCTAGCTGGCCTGGAACTCATAGAGACCCTTCTGCCTCTGCCTCCCAAGTTCTGGGATCAAAGTGTGTGTCACCACACCCAACCAGCTGAATGTTCTTGATAGAAGCTTCAGGGTGTGGAGATATAAGAGCCTAAAAGGAGTTTACTTTTTCCTAATTTTTAATTTTGAGACAGAAATGTGGGTATTCTTTATTTATTTATCTATACAGTGTTCTACCTGCATGTACATCTGTAGAAAAGGGCACCAGATTTCATTACAGATGGTTGTGAACCACCATGTGGTTGCTGAGAATTGAACTCAGGACCTCTGGAAGAATAGCCAGTGCTCTGAGCCATCTCTCCAGAGCACTGGTATTCTTTTTACCTTGTGTCCATCTACAAAGTTCCCCATATTATCTTATTATTATTTTAATGGAAGTAGATACTAAGATGATACCTTAGAACTTTTAATTGAGATTACCAGCTTTGCTTATTTTGTGTTTATATTTATATTCCATCACAGGAACTCCATCTTCTTCCTCTGAAGATTTGGCTGTCTTGTTCCATGAAGGTCAGGACAGTCTGACATGCACTTGTTTCTTGTCTCTTCACTTGAAGACTAGCTTTCGTCCATTGTGTACATTATTTTCTTAATAGGGAAGGGGAGGGGAGAATTAGTTCCCCCCCTCCCCTTCCCTCCCCAGACCTTCAACAAATACTCTTCATTATTTTACCAAGATGGCAGACCCCATCATGGATCTGTTTGATGACCCAAATTTATTTGGCCTGGACTCTCTGACTGATGACAGCTTTAATCAGGTCACCCAAGACCCCATTGAAGAGGCACTTGGATTGCCAAGCTCTCTGGACTCCTTGGATCAGATGAACCATGATGGTGGAGGTAGTGATGTGGGAAATTCATCAGCAAGTGACCTGGTTTCCCCACCAGAGGAAACAGCTCCCCCTGACCTTCCCAAAGAATCCACAGCTCCAGCTCCAGAATCCTTAACCTTGCATGATTATACCACTCAGCCCGCCATCCAGGAGCAGCCAGCCCAACCTGTCTTGCAGACATCAACGCCAACATCAGGACTTTTGCAGGTCTCCAAGAGCCAAGAGATCCTGAGCCAAGGGAATCCTTTCATGGGTGTCTCTGCCACAGCTGTTTCTCCTAGTAATACTGGAGGGCAACCATCTCAATCAGCCCCTAAGATTGTTATCCTTAAAGCTCCACCAAACTCCTCAGTCACAGGCGCCCACGTGGCACAAATTCAGGCCCAAGGTATCACAAGTACAGCTCAGCCTCTAGTGGCTGGTACAGCCAATGGTGGAAAAGTCACTTTTACCAAAGTGCTAACTGGTACACCCCTTCGACCAGGTGTTTCCATTGTCTCTGGGAATACAGTGTTGGCCACCAAGGTCCCTGGGAACCAGGCTGCTGTTCAGCGCATTGTCCAGCCGAGCCGACCTGTAAAGCAGCTAGTTCTCCAGCCAGTAAAGGGTTCCGCTCCTGCTGGAAACCCTGGGGCTACAGGGCCCCCACTGAAGCCTGCAGTTACACTGACTTCTACACCTGCCCAGGTGACGTGAGTGAAGGGGGAGATGGATTGTGGTTTCATAGAGGTTTTAGGAACAGTGAGGGTGGAGGGAGAGAGAACACAGAACTGCTTACAGGAATGTCTGTTTAGATCTATCTTGCAGACGATGGGCTTTTTTGGAACAAATTCACTCAAACCTGGGGCTGGTCCCAAACTCATGCCAGTCTTCCTGCTTTGGTATCCAAGCGTTGCTATATACAGGCAATAGCCAGCATACCTGAGTGTCTTTTTGTTGTTGCTGTTCTCTTGAGACAAAGTTTCTCTGTGTAGCCCTGTCTGTCTTGGAACTTACTCTGTAGACCAGGCTGGCCTTGAACTCAGTGATCTGACTGCCTCTGCCTCCTAAATGCTGGGATTAAAGGTGTGCACTCATCACCATCTGGCTGCCTTTGCTTTTCACCAGTGAGCTTTGGCAGCCACTTCTGATTTGGCGGGAGTACTTAATGTTAATGTGCCTCTCAGCTCTTTATCATATGCTGCAATGTACCAAAAGAACTCAGTATACAGGGAGGTGTGTACATTAAACAAAAATTCACAGTAAATGTATGGTATGAGAGAATGTTTTGGGAATATATTTGCAAGACTTGTTAAGTGCTCTACCTTTTATCTATCTATTTATTTACTGAAACAGATTCTTGCTGTATAGCCCAGGCTGCCCTAGAATTCTATGTAGCCATAAAAGGCAGGTCTCAAACTTGAGATCAACTTTCCTCTACCTTCTTACTGCTGGGATTACTGGTGTATGCCGTCACACCAGATGTAGGTGGTTTTGTTTTCTTTTGAGAGGTTCTCACTATTAGTAGTCCAAGCTATCCTTAAGCTTGAAATCCTCCAGCTCAGCCTCCTGATGTTGGGCTCACACACATGCGCCACTGCACCTTTCTCTCTGCTGTCATTAACACTTCTCTCTTCTTAGTACTACAAAAGTAGAGCTCTGTCTGAATAAAGGACCAGGAATGATGAGAGCAGTGTAGGCATTAAAGCTAATGTACCTGATGTGGAGACATGTTTCACTTTACTCATGTTTTGTCCTAATTTCCAAACATTAAATAACTGCCTTAGAAGATAGCTATTACTACTTGTGTGTGTGTGTGATTTGATATCCACCTGGCAGAGGTGTTATAGAGACATATTGGAGGGTAAACAAAAATGGATTCTCTTCTGACATTCAGTTTTATGAATCTCAAATGAAAAAAGTTGGTGTAAATATTTCTGCATATAATGTTCTTTAATGTCCCTCTTCTGTGATTTTCTTTTTCCATTGTAGGGTGAATCGAAACGCATCACCCTGGTCCTCCAACAGCCACAGTCCGGAGGTCCCCAAGGACATCGGCATGTTGTGTTAGGGAGTCTACCAGGCAAGATAGTGTTACAGGGCAACCAGCTGGCAGCCTTGACTCAAGCCAAGAATGCCCAGGGGCAGCCTGCCAAAGTAGTAACTATTCAGCTGCAGGTACAGCAGCCACAGCAGAAAATCCAGATTGTACCACAGCCTCCTTCATCACAGCCACAACCACAGCCACCACCCTCAGCCCAGCCACTGACACTTTCCTCTGTGCAGCAGGCACAGATAATGGGACCAGGACAAAGCCCTGGACAAAGACTTTCGGTACCACTCAAGATGGTGCTGCAGCCACAGGTGAGTGACTTGAAAAGGAAAAGAAAGGAAACATCCTCTTAGTCACCTATCATTGCCTCCAGTAGCCACTCCTGCTATCTGTGCTAACTTATGCTTTGGAACTGAGGTGCAAATTTTTATTTCACCCATGGAAAACTTGTTTTGATTCAGTCATACAAAGATTAAGAATTATTGTTGAGTTTGAGGTTATGATATCTATAATATTTGTCTTTAAACTGTGTTCTTTTTCTTATTGGAATATAATGGGTGGGGAAAAAAAACAAAAACAAAAAAAAATGGGCCTGGGCTGTACTGCATAGCAAGACTGTTTACACACACACATACATATACACACACACACACCCCTCAAAAGGAACCAGGGATAGTGGCATTTGCCTTTAATCTCAGCACTTGTGGGAGGCAGAGGCAGGTGCATGTCTGTGAGATTGAGGCCAGCCTGGTCTACAGAGTAAATTCCAGAATAGCCAGAGCTACATAATAGACATACCCTGTCTCAAATAAAGAAATAGATAGAGCTGGAGAGATGGCTCAGTGGTTAAGAGCACTGACTGTTCTTCTGGAGGACCTGAGTTCGAGTCCCAGCATCCACATGGCAGCTAACAACTGTCTGTAATTCCAAGATCTGACACCCTTACACAGATATCCATGCAGGCAAAACATCAATTCACATAAAATAAAAATAAATATTTTTAAAAAGAGAAATAGATAAAAATTTAAGAAAAGAATGGTTTGAAATTATGATACAGTTGATGCCACAAGTGTGGGGACCTGAGTTTGGATCCCAAGCACCCATGTGAAAAACCAAATGTACCGATATGCCTATGATCCCAGCACCAAAGTCAGAGGCAGGAGGCTCCCTAGGGGTTTCTAGCCAGCTAACTGAGCCAAGAGCCCCCAGTTCAGGGAGAGACCCTGTCTTAAGTGTGGTGATTCACTCCTAATCCCAGTAGCCGTGATGTGGATTTTTGAGAGTTCAAGGCCATCTTGGTCTACATATTGAACTCCAGACCAACTAGGACTACATAGTGAGAACATATCTTTTTTTAAAAAAAGAAAAAAAAGTGGGAAGCAATTGTGACACAGAAAAGAAACTTTTCCTTTGGTCCCCCATGTGCATGTGCACACCCTAAACATGTAGATATACATACAGCACACATTAACTAAGTATTTAAAAATGGGCTTAGGAGATGGCTCTATGGGTAAGAACACTTGCTGTACAGGCATGAGGCCCTGAGTTCCAATGCCTAGATCTGCATTAAAAAGGAGAGTGCAGAGATACATAGCCATGTACGTACCTCCAGCCCTGCAGGGGACAGAAAAGGATCTTAGGAACTTGTTGGTGACTAGCTTAGCTCCAGGTTTAATGAGAAACTGTCTCATGGGAATTAGAGCAATAGAGAACACCCATCATCTTCCTAGATTACAACACATACATACAAATTATTATTACTATGTCGATGAAATTTTGTCTCATTGAAGGATAAAGAAATAGTTAATGAATCTGGTAAGATGATTCAGTGGTTAAACATACTCCTGTTCATTCAGAGGTTCTGAGTTCAGCTCCCAGAACCCATATCAGATGGCTCATAACTGCCTGTAACTCCAGCAGCTTCAATGCTGCTGACTTCTGAGGATACCTGCACTCATGTGCATATATCTACACACATAACACACACACACACACACACACACACACACACACACACACACACACACCAGGATGATAAAGGTAACCCAAGGAAATGATTCAAACTCTTTAATATTTAGGACAAAAACCAGTATTGGTTGCTTAGGTTGTAATTTTTCTAAAAGAGTGACTATTAAATATATGGCAGAATAATATGCAAAGTTTGAGCTGGGTGGTGGTACATGCCTTTAATCCCAGCACTCAAGAGGCAGAGGCAGACAGATCTCTGAAATTGAGGCCAGCCTGGTCTACATAGTAAGTTGTGGTACAGCCAGAGCTATACAGAGAAACTCTATCTCAAATAAACAAAACAAACAAATAAAAAAGTAAAGTTTTATTTTTTAGAATTATTTTCTCATCAGAAACATCACATTTATTTTTCAGATAGATCTAGGTTCAGTGACTCTTAACTCTGAGCCTGATTTTTTTAAGGCATTAGTAAGTAACTAGTTTGTGTTTTGTTTATATGGTGTGTGTGTGTGACAGGGTCTCATTATGTAACCCTTTGCTGGCCTGGAACTTAACTATGTAGGCCAGGTTGACCTTGAACTACTGGGCAATCAATTTTATTTCCTCTGCCTCTCAAGTGCTAGAATTACAGGCCTGTGCTTCCATGTCTGGCTAAGTACATTTAGGCCATTTAAATTGCAGACATACTGAAATTGTAGCATCCTTGTTTCTCCAGGCTGGCTCTTCTCAAGGAGCCTCTTCTGGGCTCTCTGTGGTTAAAGTTCTAAGTGCCAGTGAAGTGGCAGCCCTGTCAACACCAGCAAGCTGCGCTCCTCATCCTGGGGGAAAGACTGGAATGGAGGAGAACCGTAGGCTGGAGCACCAGAAAAAGCAAGAGAAAGCAAATCGGATTGTAGCAGAGGCCATTGCTAGGGCCCGAGCCCGGGGCGAGCAAAACATACCTCGAGTCCTGAATGAGGATGAGCTGCCTAGTGTCCGGCCAGACGAGGAAGGTGAAAAGAAGCGAAGGAAGAAGAGCAGTGGAGAAAGGCTGAAGGAGGAAAAACCAAAGAAAAGCAAAACCTCTGGTGCTTCTAAAACGAAGGGCAAGAGTAAGCTGAAGTGAGTACTCCATGCTACCCTGATGGGATGATGGAGGCAGCACACGCCTGTGAAAATATATGGGAGGAGCTGTGTATAGCAGCTGCCTACCCACTGGACCTGTCATAGATTAGACCTTCTGTTTCTCTGTCCTATTGCTTAGGAGTATTTAGGAGTATTTTCAAATGAATATTGACAGATGAATCATTGTTCAGACAGCTATGACTTTGCACATTCCTCATATTTTTATCACTACCATGTATAAGAGACCTCTCAGTAACCCTACCATTCACTCATAAGAGAGCTTCTGGACATAGCTTCCCTGCCCTTAAACCTTAGTCACTGTCACTGTCAATCTTAGATCTTGTTGAGAGAGTTGGCTTGCTGTGGTTCTTGTTGCAATCTTGTGTCTTTTTGCTTTTTTTTATTAGCTTGTACTATCTGTGTGTTCTTTAAGGTATCTAGCTGTATAGGCCTTTTTCTTTTAAAGATTTATTTATTATATATGCAGTGTCTTGCCTGAATGTATGCCTACACACCAGAAGAGAACACTAGATCTCATAGATGGTCGTGAGCCACCATATGGTTCCTGGGAATTGAACTCAGGACCTCTGGAAGAGCAGCCAGTGCTCTTATCCTCTGAGCCGTCTCTCCAGCCTCCTTGGCTTTTTTTTTTTTTTTACCTTATTAAAAAGCAGATTTTAGGGAGCTGGAGAGATGGTCAGCAGTGAAGAGTGCTTGTTGCCGTGCCGATGACTAGGGTTCAGTTTCCAAGCACCACCTGACAACTTACAACCATCTGTCACTCTAGTTTAGGGAATCTGACTGACCCTTGTCTGAGTTTTGTAGGGAGCGGGCATGCAGGGCACGCAGCTGGCACACCAATATATATGTAGATAAAACACTTCTTCCACATAAAATAATGCATCTTTATTAAAAAAAAATGTAATAAGTTTTCTTCTGCTATTTGGTCCTCAGCAAAGTGTCTTTCAGGACAGGGCTACCCTCACAAGCCTGAGTGTCGTCTTTTTCAGACACTATGTTCGACAGTGCTTATACTGTAGACCGGAGTCTTTAGGCCCACTTATTTCTGTCTGGAAGTTTGGTATATGATAGTTTGTCTTAGTATTTTCTCCCTCATAAAGTATCCTTGCCTTGTTTCCTTTTTAGCACCATCACTCCAGTAGTGGGCAAGAAGAGGAAACGTAACACGTCTTCTGACAACTCTGATGTAGAAGTCATGCCTGCACAGTCACCCCGGGAGGATGAGGAGAGCAGCATCCAGGTAAAGGACCTAAAAGAACATCTGAAATACAAATAGTCCATGTAGTCCAGGCTAGCCTAGATATCCTCACGTAGCCTAGCCAGGCCTTGTCACTGGTGATTCATTTCCCTACCTCTTCGACTTCCCAAATTTTGAGAATGTAAGCATACACCATCAGCACTTCTAGCTTACAATCTCAGACTTTTTTGTGTGTATATGCTTGTGTGATCTGTGTGCACCATATGCATGCAGCACCTACAGTTGTCAGAAAGGGCATCAGATTTCTTGGAACTCGAGTTATAGACAGTTATGAGCTAAGCCCATGGGTGCTGGGAACTGAGCCCCGTCCTCTGCAAGAGCAGTGTATACTCCAAAAATTTTTTATATAAACATGTTACAACCCAGCCTTTAGACTCGTTATTTTCCTGCCTCAGTCTTCTCAGTATTGGCTTATGCCATCATACCTGCCCTCTTTTTGAGGCTTTTTGTTTTGCTTTTTAGACAGAGTCTTGCTTTATTGCCTATGCTGACCTCAAATTTAGGGTCCTGAATGCTAAGATTACCAATGCCTTCTGGCCTCCAAGGTCACCATGCATATAAGTGGTGGATATAGGCAAACACTCTTTCACACAAAATAATAATGAACCTTTAAAAATGTTTTTATTTTTATGTTTATTGGTGTTTTGTCTGCATGTATGTCTGCACACCATGTGTGTACAGTGCCTGTGGAAGCCAGAAGTACTATTGCATTCCCAAGGACTGGTTGTAAGCTACCATGTGAGTGCTAGGAACTGACCCCACATGGTCTGGAAGAGCAATTGGTAACAGAGCCACCTCTCCAACCTGAAGAATAAAATTTTTTTAAAAAGTCAGAAGTCATAAATGGAAAGATTGACATTTGATAAATAAGTTATATTTGTGATGATAAAAATATAGAAATAAGCATAATTCTTTTCTTGTGGTCTCACCCTACTTTTTCTATCACTTTGAGCAAGTTACTTAACCTACTAACAATTTCTTCACTTGTAAAATGAAGATAATTTTACACACTTAGGGTTGTTATGAGAATTAAATGTAAACAGTCATAAAATAGTGCTTAGCTCATAAAAAGATCATAATGAAAGCCAGGTGTAGTGGCTCATACAGTATTAATAATGCACGTAGTACATAAAATGCATATTTTATAGGTACATTATTTTGATTATGTAGCTCATATCAACATAATCAATGGGCTGTTCATGTCAACTCAATTTTTATTAAAAAAAGATAGATCTGTGTTATCAGATATGTGCTGTCTCTTCCATATGGCTGTCCTTCCCCCCATTTAGTCCATTCATCTACCATCTTCCACAAAAGAAACAACTCACCTACCCATGCCCTTGGCATGTGTTTTAAGCCAGGACTCAGGAGGCAAGTGGATCTCTTGTTCAAGGCCAACCAATCAGGTTTACATAGTTTTAGTTTTAGGACAGCCTGGGCTACATAGACTTTGCCTCAACTAATCAAATGAAGAACATATAATGAAAGCACTGTCCCTATCTGTTAAACATGCAAGATTAAATAATACATTGGATGATTTGAATGTTTTATGTGCATATATGAAATTCTTCCAAGAATTGTTTGTTTTGTTTTTTTCAAGACAGGGTTTCTCTGTGTAGCCCTTGCTGTCCTGGAGCTTTGTAGTAGATCAGGCTGGCCTCAAACTTAGCGATATGCTTGCCTGTCACAGTGCCTTTTCTCACCAGAACACAAGGCCATCTGTGATGTGACATGTATATAAGACTTGAATCCGGAGGCCAGTCTGGGTAACATAGTAAAATAATAATAATAATAATAATTTGAAATGGAGAAGAGAGAAGGAGGTCAGTGAGAGGAACAGGGAGGGAGGGCCACATAAAGCAGGGAAGGAAGGACTAAGGTCCACCTTAGTGAACAAGCTTCAAGATTTAATTTTAATTAATTAAGACAAGTGAACCATGATTATTGCATTCTTTTTTCTTTTGGGACTGTGGTGCTTTTTGTTTGTTTAATATTTAGCCATTAGTCATTTTATTTTTTTAGTTTAAATATTTGGGCTAGGATATGACTCCATCTGTAGAGTGGTTTCCTTGCATGCACAAAGCCCTGAGTGCCATCCTTTGCATGGTGGCACACACCTGTAATCCCAGCACTTTGGAGGTAAAGACAGCAGGGTGTGGGGATGGGGCTTGTGGATCAAGGCCATTCTCATGTACATACACAAATAATTGAGACCTGGACATGGTAGAGAAGAACTCTGTATTACTAGCTTCTAGAGAGGTTAAGCCAAGAGATCATTGAAACCAAGAATCCGAGACCATGTTTTAAATATACATACACACATATACATAGAGAGAGCTGAGGAAAAGCAGTGCTAAATTTGTAAACTATGAAATTCTGTTCCAAGCCAAGTATGGTAACCCATAAAACTTGGGAAACTGAGATAGAATGATTGTGGTGAATTATAATGGGATAATTAAGATCCTATATCAAATACACACACACACACACACACACACACACACACACACAAAGGGACTGCATTAGAACCTGAGTACAGATTCCCCCAAAATAGTGCAAAAGGCTATGTATGGCACAGGGGTGCTGAGGGGTGGGGTCAGATAGGTCTCTAAAGCTTATTGTCCAGTAAATCTAGCCAAGTCCATTACCTTCAGATTCATTGTGAAACACTATGAAAAGGTTGTGGGGGTGCATACTTACTTAGAATTCTAGCACTTGGGAAATAGGGTAAGTCATCTCTATAAATTCAAGTTTGCCAGAGCTACACAGTAAAACTCTTCAGTAAATGAAGAAAGTGGAGGGCAGTTGAAGAAAGATATCCAATTGTTACAATGTGTACAATAATAATAAATCAAAGGAACAAAAATGTTCCATTCCAGACACCAGACCCCCAGTTCTCAACAACAACCAGTTTTGTTTGTTTATTTGGGTGAGCATGCAGCGGTGCACTCAGACCCTTCCAGAAATATTGTTTGTTTTTATGGCTACTGCCACTTAATACTAGTATGCCATATCTACTTTCTGTGCTGTTTTTTTCTTTTTTCTTTTTTTTTTTTATCATGAAGAAATTTCAGACTTACTCAGAGATAGAGATTATTTAATGAAGTCCCATATTTCCATTCTCCTTCAGGATTTACCAAGACATGGCCATTGCCTCTTTCTGGTTTATTTTAAAGTAAATCCAAGTAATCTTTATTTTTAAAAATTCTATTTAAGCCAGGTAAGGTGTCACATGTCTTTAATTTCAGCACCAGGGAGGTCTAAGTACAGGCAGGCTCTGTGAGCCTCAAGGCCAGTTTAGCTATATAGTGAGTTCTAGGCCAGCCAAGGCTACACAAAGAGATCATGTCTCTTGAATAATCAACATAGAAATGTTATCTTGAATGCTCCACAATACCTATAAAAGCAAGTAATACAAAAGGTAAAAAGTAGAAGGTGTCTATAATTCTTTCTCAGTAACCAAACTTTCCTTAATAATGTAGAATAAAATAGGAATTTTATCAGTCAGTTTTCATTTCATGATAACATACTGTCATGTGTGTCTGATATGTTTCAACAAAATGAGGCTTAATTTGGTTCATGGTTCTTGTTTTTGTGGGGTTTTTTTTGTTTTGTTTTGTTTTTTTTCCCTTGAGACAGGGTTTCTCAGTATAGCTCTGATGGTCCTGGAACTCACTTTGTAGGCCAGGCTGGTCTGGAACTCAGAAATCTGCCTATCTTTTGTCTCCCCAGTGTTGTGTTTAAAGTAAAGCACCACCCTTACCACTCAGCTGTTTGTAGGTCTTTAGGCCTAGTGGATAGCCTTCACATGGTAGCTTTTGTTGACCGAGTACTTAGGATACAGAGTACCATAGAACAGAGAGTCCTATGTGTAGGTTACACCTGTGGTCTGGTCACTGTTGTACTGTAGTCCAATATGGCCTTCAACTCACGAGGTAGCCCTGGCTTGTCTCAGGGTCTTGCTCCTAACAAGCCTTCTGCCTTCCTCTGAGTTGTGAGATTATAGGTGTAAACGGCTGTGTTTTCCTTGACTGTTATTTGATTTAAATATAGGTATGAGTATAATTTGTGTATTTATTCTCCTGTTGATAAACATTTGAGTTGTATGGTTGTAACTGTTAATGAGCAAGGGTTAAATGAGAAATCTTAGTACAAAATATTTTTTGGACAGATTTTCATGTCTTATGACTAAATCCTTAGAAATTAAATTAATAAATTATAGGGATAGCATTTAACTGGCTAAAAATTTGTCTTACAAATGATGTGCTATTTTATACTCTTACTCGTAATGAGAGTGTCTGTTGTTACACAGAAACTTTGGTATTTCCTATCTGTCTTACTTGTTTAATAATTCTGTGCTGTTTTATTGGCATAATTTGTTTAACTAGTACTCTGTATATGGTCTTTTTTTTCTGGTATTTTACTACAGTTATTGGTACAGAGCTTTGTTTACATGAGCAAATATATGAAACAGCATTTTGAAGTGTATTTGCTCTCAATGGATAAAGCCAAAGTTCCTTCCACTGAGATCATGCCAATTGGTACCCTTAACCAAGTATATTTGAATTCCTGATTTTTCTTTTTCCTTCTGTCTTGGGCATTAAATTCAGGGTCTTGAGCATGTTAGACAAATATTTCCACTCAAGTATTTTCCTAGCTTTTGTTTAAAATATTTTCCTCAAATGTTATGAATTTTTGCTTGTCTACTAGGTGGAGAGGGAAAAAAAATGCAAAAAACTCAGTATAGGCATGGTGAGATTGGCTCGGCAGTTAACTGTTAACCCAGGTCCAGGTCAGATACCCTCTTTTGTCTTCCATGGGCACTGCACACACATAATGCACAAACATACAAGCAAAACACAGGTGTAAAATGTTTTGTTTTGTTTTGTTTATCTTAAAAGAAAAAAGTTATAGGTTAAGATAAAAGGTTTTTCTATCTTAAAAGAAAAAAACATTATAGCAAATAATTACAATCCCAGCACTTGGGAGGTAGAAACAGATCAGAAGTTTAAGGTTCTGATCTTAATGATCTTAACTATTCATTACATAAAAAGTTTGATGCCAGCCTGAGTCATAGAAGCCCTTATCTCAAAAAACCTTTTTAATTCTATCTTTTTCTGTGAACTGTTTAATGTCATTTTCCTTTATCTCCATTCTGCTACTCATCTCTTTTTCTTATTGTTACTCAAAATTCTTGTGCTTAGTAAGTATGTTTACAGTATTTTTTTTTGTTTTCTCTAGTTTTGTCTATGTTGGATTATATTTTGTATGTAACTTTAAGTTGGTAAATATTTGTCTACTTGTTAGAATAGTTTTGCATACTATTTTAGCAGTTCTTTAGATTATCTTATTATATTTCCCATCTTCTTTTTGGAGGTGTTTCTTGGATCTTGTCTGCCTGTCTAGCAATCTCCAGTCTCAGTCACTGATCATGACCCTCATGTGCTTCACTGAGAAGCACCAGCTTATGGTGGTCTAAAGTCCATTAAGTGTTTCAGTCTACTTGGGCACTTTCAGCCTTGTTAGTGGGACCAGTTTGAAAATGTGAAAGCGACTGCTATACTTGTTCTACTTTTCCTCTTTATTATTTGGTGTTTATTTATTGTTTTAAATAGTGTGTATCCCCTGTACAGAATAATGATTTTACTATATTTTCTTTTTAAAGATAATTTATTTATTTTTATTTTATGTGCATTGGTGTTTTCCTACATGCCTGGCTATATGAAGGTGTTAGATCCCTTGACTGGAGTTACACATTGTTGTGAGTCACCATATGGGTGCTGGGAATTGAACCCTGGTCCTTTGGAGGAGAAGCCAGTGCTCCTAACCTCTGAGCCATCTCTCCAGTCCCAGTTTTACTATATTTTCATTCATGAATATTGTATATTTCGCTTAGACTCACTCTTGTATTACTCTCTCTCTGCTATAACAAATGTCAGACAAAAGCAACTTAAGGAAGAAAGGGTTTGTTTTGGAGTTTGTGGGTATAATTCATCTTGATGGAGTAGACAGTGCATAGAGGCAGTTCTGGTTCTGGTGGGCAGGAATCTGAGTCAGCTGGTCCACAGATTGTCTGCAGTCAGGAAAAAAAGAGATAAATGATGGCATTCGGCTCTTTTCCTTTTCCACTTTCTTGGACCCAGCCCTACAGGATGTTGCCACCCACACTCTGGCTGGGTTTTCCTTTCTGAGTCGAAGCTCTCTGGAAGTGTTCTTACAGAGATGCTCTGATGTGTCTTGTGGTGATTCCAAGTCCAGCCTACTTGACAATGAGTGTTAACTGAGTTTAAAACTCTGTAGTACACTCTCATTTCTTCCCTTTCTAGTCCCTTTTGCTTTCCTTCTTTTTCATGTTGTTTTGTTTTTAATTTATTGAAACAGTTTCATTAGTGAGACTGGTCTTGAACATCTTGTTCTCCTTCCTTTGACTATCAAGGGCTAACATTATAGACGTGCACCATCATCCATCACATCCAGCTCTACTCTTATGTCTAATATATAAATACTTTTAATTCTGATTCTGCATATGAGAGAAAATATGCTGTATTTGTCTTTCTTAGTCTGCCTTGTTTTAGTTGACATGGTGATCCTCAATTCTATTTATTTCCTGCAGTGGCATAATTTCATTCTTCCCTGTGGCTGAATAAATCTCCATTGTATGTATATTCCACATTTTCTTTATCCTCTCATCAGTTGGCTATTATAAATAGTACCACAGTAAACATGTTCAGGTATCCTGTGGTCTGCTTACCTAGATACCTTCTGGAAGATACACACCAAGGTGTGATAAAACTGAACCATGTGATGTTTTTAGTGTGTAAGGAATCTCCATACTCGCTCTGTAGAGCAGACTGGCCTTGAAAGCAAATCCACCTGCCTCTGCTTCCTGAGTTCCAGGATTAAAGGCATGAGCCACTATGCCCAGCTGACCCAAATTTTATTAAGAAAACTGTCTCAGGGCTGGAGAGGTAGCTCTATGGTTAAGAGCACTGGCTGCTCTTTCAGAGGACCTAGTTTCAATTTCTAGAACCCGTATGGCAGTTCACAGCCATCTGTAACTCCAGTCCTAGGGGATCCCATATTTTCTTCTTTCTGGCCTTTGTGTGCTCCACGTGTAAAAGTGGTGGACAGGGGCTGAATCGATAGTTCAGTGGTTAAGAGCACTGATTACTCTTCCAGAGTATTCAGGTTCTATTCCCAGCACCCACTTGGCAGCCTCTAACTTTAAGATATGGCACTCTCACACAGACATACATGCAAGCAAAATACCAATGCAAATTAAATCAAAGTAAACAAATTATTATTTTTTGAAGTTGTGAACATGGAGGCAAAAATACTCATCCACCTAAAATAAAAATAAAAAATTTTTAAAAAGAAATAATGAAAACTGTCTCAAAGAAATACTCTTAACTAAACTTGAAGGCATGGTGGCACACACTTTAATTCCAGAACTCAGGAGGCAGAGACAGATAGATCTGCCACCCTAATCTATATGGTGAGTTCTAGGACAGCTGGGACTATGTTGAGAGAGATCTGCCTTAAAACAAGAGGAGGAGGAGGAGGATCTGGGAATTAGCTGTGAATTATGTGGTAGTGCATACCTTTAATCCCAGTACCCCAGGAGGCAGAGGCAAGTGGATCTCTGTGAAGTCAAGGCCTGGACTGTTATACAAGAAAACCTTGTCTTGTAAAACCAGAAAAGAAAGAAAAGAAAAGAAAAAAGAAAGTAATGTTAACTAAAAAAGTGAGCTGATTCTTTTATCAAAGCATCAAAGGCCTCTGGGGTAAAAGAGTTTGCCATGCAGGCCCGACTCCCTGAATTCATCCCTGAACCCATGGTGGAAGGAAGGAGAGGCTTGACCCAAAAAAGTTGTCCTCTGACACCTGAACTTACACATATACAACAATAGTAAGTTTTGGTTTTGTTTGTGTTTTCATGAGAACTTTGGAATAAAATTGATTAGCATAGGCAAATAATTTAAAAGTTTTCTTTTTGAAAGATGGCATAGATGCAATACCAATCCATGGGATAGAGGCAAGATATCTGAGAGTTTAGGGCCAGTTTGGAACACAAATACATAAGTTACTACCTCAAAAGTTCTCACTTAGAGAGTTGTAAGCAATTAACTGTATTTCCTCTACAGAAGAGACGTTCAAACCGGCAAGTTAAACGAAAAAAATATACAGAGGACCTGGATATAAAGATAACAGATGATGAAGAAGAAGAGGAGGTTGATGTAACTGGTCCAATAAAACCTGAGCCCATCCTCCCAGAACCAGTGCAAGAACCTGATGGAGAGACTCTGCCTTCCATGCAGTTCTTTGTGGTAAGCTAATTTTAGCCATTTGAGAGTTTGGTCTTGTGTTCTCTGTCTCTGTGTCTCTGTCTCTGTCTCTGTCTCTGTCTCTCTCTCTCTCTCTCTCTCTCTCTGTCTCTCTCTGTCTCTCTCTCTCTCTCTGTGTGTGTGTGTGTGTGTGTGTGTGTGTGTATGTGTGTGTGTGTGTGTTACTGTTTGCTGCTACTGTTTTGAGATAGAGTCCTGGCCCTATTTTACATGCCAGGCAGCACAGCACCTCTTGCCCCTGCCTCAGTCTCTGGAGAGCAGGGGTTCCTGGTGTGAACTACCACACCCAGATTTGTTCTTTCAGACATTCATTGACTGACATCTTTTGCTACAGGAGAATCCCAGTGAAGAAGATGCTGCTATTGTGGACAAAGTGCTTTCCATGCGAGTTGTGAAGAAAGAGGTGAGGCCTCTCTGTAATTATATTTTATATATATATATATATATATATATATATATATATATATATATATATGTAATTATAGCATCTTTAATACTACATTCATAGATATGTTTTTTCCTTTTAAAGAATTATTTATTTTTCCTATGATGAAGATTCTCTGCTACTGAACTGCATCCCCAGTTCACAAGTTTTATTTAATGAGCCCCTTTGAATGGTAATATATTGCTAGGGTGTACTTTTGGGAGATGGTATATGAAAGCCAGCTAGAAAACAAGTCGTCCCATCTCCTGTCACTGTTCTGTGTACAATGGAGAAAAGATGACTTCCGTCAGCTCTCAGACCTCTAGGTGCTATATTACTTCCCTGATTGATGAAATAAGTATTCAGGAAACATTAGGATGAAGTTTTGCCATGTGTGGATGAAAAGATCTGTTGTTGATAAATAAGTGATTATAATATCTGTATTTCTTCTCAGCTTCCTTCTGGGCAATACACTGAGTGCGAGGAATTCTTCGTCAAGTATAAGAACTAGTAAGTTATGTGTACTTAGCTTCTCATTCTATATTCACAACAGGCTGTGAAGGGCCTCCTGTGGAGACTTATGTGGTTGGGAATCTGTGTCATCCTCCTTTTTTGTTTTAGTTTTTCCAAGGGCTAATCAGAAAATTGCAGGAATTGAAATGCCTGTTTCTTTTCAGGCAAGCAGGATAAGAGCAATTTCTGATTTGTTTTTGTTTTTGTTTTTTTTTTTAAGCCCTTGTAGCCTTCTTTGCCTTGTTTAAGGCCTTATTACTCTAAATTGTAGTTTGTGAACCAACAGAATTAGTATTACTTGGGTGCTGGTAGACAGTGTGGGTGTCTAGAGGTACCCCAGAACAGTGGTTTGTGTACACATGGAAGCTTTAGGAACCCTGACCTCAGCTGTCTCCTGTTAAAGCACACATTTGTCCCACCTGTTGCTGGCTAGTCCCCAGATCCTGGAGTGCCAGGTTCCCATTCTCACTGCATGACTGACTGTTTCCACCTATTGTAGCTCTTATCTGCACTGTGAATGGGCAACTATCTCCCAGCTGGAGAAGGACAAGAGGATCCATCAGAAATTAAAGCGGTTCAAAACCAAAATGGCTCAGATGAGACACTTCTTCCATGAGGTAATTAGGAATCAGTATTTACTATCAGTTCCTTTTAATCTTTTGCTTTTCTTTCTTTTTTAATGACAACAGGATCTTTTTATATAATCTAGGTTGTCCTCAGACTCATCTTCCTACCTTTATCTCTCAAATGCTGTGATTACAGAACTAGCTGTACCATCACATGGCCTTCCATTTCTTTCCTAGCACAAATTAGTTATATGCTTGGTTTGTGTGTATGAGTATAGAATTTTAATTTTGATTATTTAATTGGTGCCATGCCATTGTTTCCCTGGGTTTAGTTATGGTCTGTCAGATAACTATGAATGAAGTTCAGTGCTATGAGATTTTGATGAGTTGTTATAGGTGGAGGATTTTCAGGAAGATGATAAAGTAGTCTGATCTATACTCAGTTCTTTTCTTTTCAGTACTGGTCTTTAACTATCAGCCTCATACTACAACCAATTGTCTCATTAGCCACAAATAACTATCTTGCTAAGAGAAAACTGGTTTTTGTTTGTTTGGTTGGTTGGTTGTTTTTGTTCTGAGACAGTCTCATGTGGCCTAGGTTGACTCACTGTGTAACCTTGAACTTGTGACTGTCTGTTCTCCAGTGTTGAAACACTTGAGAAAGCTTAATGAAGCAGAGCAGAAAAGGTTTCAGAGCGATAGACAAGAAGACGTATTTGTTTGCTTTATGAAATATAATGAATGGGGCTGGAGAGACAGTTCAGAGGTTAAGAGCACTGGCTGGTCTTTCCTAGGTCCCAGGTTCAATTCCCAGCACCCATATAGCAGCTCACAACTGTCTGTAACTCCAGTTCCAGGGGATCTGACACCTTCACACCAATGCACATAAAAATTGTTAGATAAATTATTTTTTAAAAATATAGTAGAGCAAGTTCATATGTTTCAGTGACTGGTTCAACAATTAGAGAATACTCAGAAGACCAGAAAGAATCCAGAACATGTACTGGATACAGTAGATTGTTAGAAAGAAGGGAATCTGTATCTGGTAACAGGTGAAGACATTAATAGCTTTTGTTTGTTTATTGAGACAGGGTTTCTGTGTTAGTCTTGTCAGTTCTAGAACTCAATCTCTGTAGACCAGGATGGTCTTGAACTCACAGAGATCTACCTGCCTCTGCCTTCTGAGTAAGATTTATAGATTTTATTGCTATGAAAACACACAATTCCATTTATTTTTTAAATCTTGTATAGATGAAGTAGAAAGGTTTAGGTTGGTTTACTGGACAATGATTTCCTGCCTTATTTTTTGGTTTTATAACTCACCTAGGATGAAGAACCCTTCAATCCAGACTACGTGGAGGTGGATAGGATATTGGACGAGTCTCACAGTGTTGACAAGGATAATGGTGAGGTGAGTTGGGCTTGGAGAGACATGAAAGGCCTTCTGCAGGTTTCTCTTGGTTTGCTTGTCAGATGTAGCTGAAAATCCCTTAGACTGAAAGGTATTTGTTAATGTCTTTGGTGGAATTCTTCTAGAGATACCTGTGCTAGGCATCTTAGAGCTCCATTTACAAATAGAGAAGAGCTACTCCCTGGGGGCTCTCTCCCTTTCCTTCAGTCTATGTGGGAGACCCCGAACATTAATCCCTAAATCAGTGAGTATAAAAACACTTGCACAAGTGTCTGGCTTTCTGTATTTCCTGAACTCACCATTAGTTCAGTACTTCTCATTTGGACCCCTGCCCATAGTTCCCATTATAAGTTTAGGCTGAGGATACAAGATACTTATTTTCAAGTTGGCTTTCTGAGAATTTTCTTTCATAAACTGGTTTAGAAATCACTGTATTAATACTTCTGCAGATTTGGGAACATACTCTTTATGCACAAATACTTTGTTTATTAAATATATATCACCACATACCCCCTTTTGTGTCAAAAATAAAAAAGTTATAACTAATATAAAACCTATACAATAAGTATACTAACTATATACAGTGTATACAAGCAATAATTACATCAGTAATCTCCAGTCCATTAACAATTGACAAATTCAAAGAAAATAGTCCATTATTTACTCTATTTTGGTGAGTCCAAAGGACTGTACCTCATTCACTTCCTTTTTGCTTGAAGCCATTGCTGGCTTAGCTTCACAAAGTTTTTATGGCTTGTGACAGTGACCAAGAGAGAATAGATTTCTGTTCAAGCATCAGTGCTAAGTGGTAAGCTAGGTTTACTATCTATGACATTCATTCCCACAGGTTAGTCCTACAGGATCTGTAACATTGTTTCTCAAACTACGAAGTAACTTAGGACCTTCGACACACAAGGCCTATTAATATTTTTATGTCTAAATATTCTACTAAGTATAATGTATATGATATAGTCTTCTCTTGGGTTGAGGGTGCATGGTATTATGTGTTTGTTCCTAAGAGTGACTGAGGAATAGGCAAATCATGAGAAAGTTGGCTGTCCTTAAATTCTCATCATTTTTAGGATCTCAGCCTTTTCTACCTTGGCAGGCCTATGCTTCCTATCTGTCACCATACTTAACTAAACTTTGAAAAGAAACTGGCCTTATGTTTGGACCCTTTGAAATGTGCAACTCTGTGGTGCTAAAAATGTTCTGGCTTTTTAATATTATAGATAATGTCCCAATATTTAGCAGTAACATTCTGTGTATCCATTTCCTCCTCTCCAAAGCAGGTTTGATTTTTCATCTATTTTTTTTATTAGCTAACAATGGAAATAAGTCTATTTAGAAAAATAAGTTAATATGCTAGAAATATGTAACTGGTACAAAATGTTAAGGAATGACTCAACTCACTATAGTAAAGAAAGAACTATTGGATCATTTCTAGGGATTCCTTGATCTATGACTATGGAGGCACTTTCACACTTAATGGTAGCTGTTTCAAGGAGTAATCTGTGAATTCATAATTAGAGATTCCTATGAGTGCACTACACTAATATTTTTTATTTTGTTTTGTTTTTTGAGCTGGGTTTCTGTACCATTATCTGTCCAGCACCAACTTCTGTGGACCAGGCTGGCCTCAAACTCAGATGGATCCTGTGTGCTAAGATTAAAGACATGGGCCACCACAGCTGACTGTTCCTAATCTTTCTAATTGTACTTGCTTTATATGATCCTATAATAGAAATGCTATCACAAGAGTGAATGATCATCTTTTTTTAATTTTATTTTTGTGGTACTTGGGATCAATCAAACCCAGGCCCATCAGCACATTGGGGCCAGTACTCCAGCCCAGAAATAACTATCTTAAATTACAATAATAGGAGTGGTGTGGCCGCCTCCTCACGTAGTGGACGCCTGTAGAACAGGACTATAGTTGCAGCTTCAGCACTTCTTCCTTGAACCTGTGATTGGTGGATTTAGCCTGGCATTTTCAGCATCCATGTCAGCTAAGAGTGTAAAGTTTGGTCCTGGAGCAAAGTTCTTCCCCTTTAATCACTGCTGCTCTGGCTTTCTTCTCTCCTAGCCTGTCATTTACTACCTGGTGAAGTGGTGCTCTCTGCCCTATGAGGACAGTACATGGGAGCTAAAAGAAGATGTTGATGAGGGCAAGATTCGGGAATTTAAGCGGATCCAGTCAAGGCACCCTGAACTCAAAAGGGTGGTAGGTACATTTTCATGTAGTAGTGTAAAGGACCATTATACCAAAGCTTTATTTTTTTATCCCCACTTGTAGAAGTTTTTGTTAGTTTTCTACTGTGGAAATTCTCTAACATGTAAAGAAGGGTTGAATAAATAAAATACCCATCACTAAAGGCAAAAAGTTACTAGTACCTGTTCAATTATGTGTCCTATTTTAAATCAAATTATCTATTCCTTCATTTTATCTAGTTATTTTACTATGTGTCTGCAAGGTGAATAATTATCTTTCGTAATTAAGCATCAGCCTTGTACACATTTCTTTGTTTATCTGCTAATTTTGTTTTGTTTGTTTTTCTGAGATGTGGTTTCTATGTAGCCCTGGCTGTTCTGGAACTCACTCTGTAGACCAGGCTGGCCTAGAATTCAGAGATTCACTTGTCTCTGCCTCCCGAGTGCTGCCATTAAAAGTGTGCACCAGCACTGCCTGGCTACTAAGAAAAGATTCTTGGAGGTTTAGAAACCTGGGGTCCCTCCTGCTTCAGTCCCTTAGGAGTTGAAGTAACAATCATGCAGCATGCACCAAATTTTCCTTAAGGATATTAATTTAAGTCTCTCTCTTTCTCCTTTTTTTAAATATGTATTTTATATTTATGATTGTTTTGTCTGCACACTAGAAGAAGGCATTGACTCTATACAGTCATGAGCATTCATGTGGATGCTGAGGTTGAACTCAGGGCCTCTGGAAGAGCAGTCCTTTTCTTTACTCTTGGTCTATCTCTCCAGCCCTCTACATTGTTTTAAAGTAGTTTCCCGGTAATTTCCTGATGTACCCTGAGGACAGTCCTTCTTTTAAAAATAACATGCATTCATAAATTCAAACGTATTTCACAGATTATAAATAATCCCAGCAATGTTTTTTATTTGACTAAGCCACTAGAGTTAGTTTTTATTAGTGTCACTGTTCCACTAATTTAAATTTTTTTTCTTTTTAGACCCGCCCACAGGCAAGTGCCTGGAAGAAATTGGAGCTGTCACATGAATATAAAAACAGAAACCAGTTACGGGAATATCAGTTAGAAGGAGTCAACTGGCTCCTCTTTAATTGGTATAACAGGTAAAGAAAAGCGAGCTTATAACATGGAAGATTAGTTTGGGAATTATTTTTATACATAATTTTCTCCTAGGTAGATTCTTTTTATTAAGATGGTAAAATTTTGGCATATTCTTCTCCTCTATCCTACCCCAAAATCTACAGGCAGAACTGCATCCTGGCTGATGAAATGGGATTAGGCAAAACTATTCAGTCGATTGCCTTCCTGCAGGAGGTATATAATGTAGGCATCCATGGTCCCTTCTTGGTCATTGCTCCATTGTCCACCATCACTAACTGGGAGCGAGAATTCAATACATGGACAGAGATGAACACTATTGTGTACCATGGCAGCTTAGCCAGCCGGCAGATGATCCAACAGTATGAAATGTACTGTAAAGATTCAAGGGTGAGTTATATGTCTTGAGAATGCTGTGCTTAGCGAAAGTAGGCCAAGGTACCTAGTGTTTCAGAGACTTTTATGAATTAAAGATGTTCACTGAGGCTCTCTGTGACTTAAGGTCTTTTATGTAATAGTATTGTTTGGCTTAGCTGTTTCTACACAATAGACATTGTGTGTCACTGACTATTCTGATTTAACACACGAATACATCATTTTGATAGATGGCTCTGTTTGAGTCACTTTTGTTTGCTTGTTTGTTTTCTTTTTCTGTTTGGGGGGGGTTGGTTTTTTGTTTTTTTTGTTTGTTTGTTTGTTTGTTTTTTCAGATAGGGTTTCTTTGTTTAGCCCTGGCTGGCTCTGAACTCACAGAGATCTGCCTGCCTCTGCCTCCCGAATGCTGGAATTAAAGGTGTGTGCTACCACTGCTGGGCTTGTTTGAGGTGCTCTTATGATGCAACCTATCCTGGCTTTGCCTCCTTGAATGCCAAGATGACGGTTATGCACCACCATACTCAGCTGATACATGTAACTTAAATAGGATTTTAATAGCACTGATGGTGTTAGAGTATTTTCAGAGTGATAAATTTACATGTGGTAATAAACTTAAATGTGCATTTGCCCTTTTTTTAAACAACTGAAAATTTAATTGACTGCTTTTTCCTAAGGGGAAAAAATTGAATCCCTCCTATTGTATTAATAGCAGATCTATTATTTACTGCTGTTTCTTATCTCTAAGCTGTTTTTTAATCTCTAAGCTGAATTTTTTCATATATATAGTTCTTAATTTTGTTGGAATCATTTGACTTTTGTCACTTTAGACAGGGTCCAGTATTAACATGTTCTGTAGTGGCTATTGCCACTAGTATCTTTATTTATTTTAGTATTCTGAGATAAGAGCTCACTATGCAGCCAGGCTGCCCTCCCCTCAGGCTTGGGCTCCTTTCTTCTTGGTTTGTTAAGTCAACTTAGGAAGCTGCCTGGCTTGGTTCTACTTTTTTCCCCGGTAGTATGTTTCAGCATTGTCCAACATTTTGTGGATCTCATTGTTAACCAAAGAATGATCTAAGATGGATTTACACCAGCTAAGCATACAATAGTCAGAAATGTCCAACTTCACTCGGTGAGGTAGGCCTGTTATTCTCCCAAGAGGCTGAATCTGTTGAGAAAAGTACGTATCACATTCAGTGATTTGGCACTGACTATTGGGAATATAGTCAGTGACAGAAGTTGGTGGTAATGCAGTTGTCCTTTGTTAAACTTCTTAAGCGTAGCAAAGAAATTGCGAACTCTGCAGGTGGAACTGTGTTTAGGAGGTACCTCTTCTGACTGCACCAATTTCATGATCAGGGTCGCCTCATCCCAGGTGCATATAAGTTTGATGCCTTGATTACCACTTTTGAGATGATTTTGTCAGACTGTCCCGAGCTTCGTGAAATTGAATGGCGTTGTGTCATCATCGATGAAGCCCATCGGCTAAAGAACCGTAATTGCAAGCTACTTGATAGTCTCAAGCATATGGACCTGGTAAGTTCTCTAAAGTAACTTAGAGACCAAAGTTCTAAAATTTAATCCAATTTTCCTGTGAAATGAAAATTGTCCTAACTTAGCAGAGAAAAATAGAATGCAAACCTGTATTAAGGGGCCTCTAAAAATCATGTAAAGTCTCTAAGTTTTAGATTTGTAAATTAATTGTAAATGAGCATGTCTTAGTCATGAGGAACAATGAGAGAAAGTGCCTTAGTTACCTATCCCAAAGATTAATATTTAAAACAACAACTGTATTTTTCATGAGTCTCTAATTGAGCCATTTGGGCCACATTCAGCTAAAATGTTCTTCCGGTACTTTCTCCTGGGTCACAAATATTGCTGCAGCTGACAGTTGATATTAGTTATTCATTGGAACATAAGGTTATTTTATATGTGGCCTCTCCCCTAGTGGGTCAGATTGGGTGGGCTTCCTTACAAAGTAATCTCAGGACAGTATTGAAAAGTGGAGCTGTGGAGCCCTTGACCTCTGAGACTCAAAGTGCCACTCCAGTGTATTCTGTTTGTTGGAGCCAGTCACAAGGATGCCTGGATTCCAGGGATGAGCCTCACTAGGAGGAACTACAGAGAACTAATGACTGTATTTAGTTCACCACAGGTATATCCACAGAAGAGCAAATTGGGATTTCCATGTAGTTTATGTGGGGAAACATGAATTTGGAAATAGTGTAATCTGAGTTACTAGTACTTTATTTGGTTAAAGTCAGTATTTACTTAGTTTCAGTATGTTAGATAAGGGCATTTCTTAAATGGTTTTTGTTACTGAGTGAGCAAGTAAAAGAAAAGTTAAGGCAGTAATCTGGCCCATTATCATCATTATAGATAAATTAAAACTAAACTAACTATAAACTTGATAGGATCACTGCAAATCCTTCTGTCTTCTCACAGGAACATAAAGTGTTACTCACAGGAACACCATTGCAAAATACTGTTGAGGAACTATTCAGCCTACTTCATTTCTTGGAACCTTCACAGTTTCCCTCAGAATCGGAGTTCCTTAAGGACTTTGGGGATCTCAAGACAGAGGAGCAGGTAATTAACTCAGGGCTTCTTCCACACCACCTGTAACATCAACTCTACTTACCAACAGTCTTCAGATAGTACAGGACTAATTTTCTATATTCCTGTATGATCTTATTTGCTTCTTTTTCTCTTTATACTGTAATATGATGCTATTGGTTTCTTTTTCTCTCTATGATATAATGTAATGTAAGTGATTTCTTTTTTGTTGTTATAATGAACCACAGGTTCAAAAGCTACAAGCCATTCTCAAGCCAATGATGCTGAGAAGACTCAAAGAGGATGTGGAAAAAAATTTGGCTCCCAAACAGGAAACTATTATTGAAGTAGAGCTGACTAACATCCAGAAGAAGTACTACCGAGCTATTTTAGAAAAGAATTTCTCCTTCCTTTCCAAAGGAGCAGGTCACACCAACATGCCTAACCTACTGAACACAATGATGGAGTTACGGAAGTGCTGCAACCACCCATACCTCATCAATGGTGAGGATATTAAAGCCTTAGAAAGAATGATACATTGCCTGAGCCAGTGTAACTGGGTTATGAGCTGTGGTTTGGGAAAGTACTCATCTTTTAAAAACAAGATTTTTAAGTGTACTATCTTTTCCTAAATATTAGTGAATATTTCATATCTTAGCTATTGTATGTGTTCATATGTGTGATGGGGGTTGGGACTTGAATGCCACAGCACTATGTAGGGTCAGAGGAGAGCACTGTGGAGTTTGCTCTCTCCTTCCACCATCATGTGGATTATAGGGATTAGACTCAGGTTCCCAGGACTGTCTGGCAAGCACCTGTGTCTATTGAGCAATCGTGTTGACCACTCTGGTGATTTCTAGTTCCTTGGTTTTACATAATCTTCCTAATTAAATAGGATTTTCTATGTAGAATTTTATGAGTAATAACTCAAGTTATAGTGCATTCTGGATAAGTGTTCTTACTGGTACTTTGTAATGAACTTTTTGGGGGGAGGTAGCTGTGTGTTAGTAATAGAGAGTATGTTTCAATTAACATGTTTTGCTTATTTTTTAATTCAGTATATTCAGGAGAGACCTGTCTGAATTTGCATGTTTTATATAGCATAATAGAAAATTAGTTTGGCTATTTTGTTCCTGATTTTTTTTTTGTGAGAAACACTAATATTAGTGCTGAAGGAGATGGGCAGGAGCATTTGCTGCATAAGCATGAGGACATGAATTTTGAATTCCCAGCACCTATATAAATATAGGACATAGCCATACCCGCACACCTGTGACTTAAATGCCATTGGGGAATGGAAAGTAGAGGATTGCTGGGTGTGTCACCTGCAGGCCTAGCTCTAGGTTGTTGAGTGTGAGACTCTGTCAATAGATCATACAAAGAATGGTAGAGCAGAACAACTGGCATTTCACTTTGGCTTCAGAGTACACTTAGGCACACTTCTGGACACATTCACAGTGTGTGCACTCGTGTGTGTGTGTGTGTGTGTGTGTGTGTGTGTGTGTGTGTGTGTGTGTGTGTGTGGAAAGGAAGGAAAGAAAGGTCAAAGATCATATTGCTTTTTACTTTGCTCACTTATCTCAACCCCTTCTGTTAAACAAGACTAGATGTTTTACTTATTCACAACATTATCAACTTGGACTATTTTTTCTGTAGGTGCAGAAGAAAAAATCCTGATGGAATTTCGGGAAGCTTGCCATATTATACCTCAAGATTTCCACCTACAGGCCATGGTTCGGTCAGCTGGCAAGTTGGTTCTTATCGACAAGTTGCTTCCAAAGCTTAAAGCTGGTGGCCATAAAGTTCTGATCTTCTCCCAGATGGTACGCTGTCTAGATATCCTGGAAGATTATCTAATCCAGAGGAGGTAAGAATTTAGTCATCCTAATGGCTGTAGTTATTATATCTTCATAAAGCGTCAAGGATAGTTAATATAACTCAGTGGTAGAATGTTTGCTTGGCACATTCAAGACCTTGGTTTCTTCTGCTCAGCTACTATTTCTCCCTTGTGATATCTGCCCCTTCTTACCAGGTACTTATACGAACGGATTGATGGGCGAGTTAGAGGTAACCTTCGACAAGCTGCTATCGACCGCTTCAGCAAGCCAGACTCAGACCGCTTTGTCTTCTTGCTGTGTACACGTGCTGGTGGGCTTGGCATTAATCTTACAGCTGCTGATACCTGCATTATCTTTGATTCAGACTGGAATCCACAGAATGACCTGCAGGTAAAAGAAATTGCTTTCTTAAAAACAACCTAATCCAACTGGTTTTTAATAAATCACATCTCTTAGAAAGATCCCTTTTTCAAAGAAGAGGAAATTGTTTACCTGCAGGTGGGTTAGGGTTAGAGTGAGGAGTCATCTGACATTCTATAAAAAATATACTACTAAGTGTAGTAGGTTTTGAAATCTGTAGTTTCTGTTTCAACTAATCATTTCTACCCTTGTGGCACAAAAGCAACAGTGGACAACATGGAAATGAGTGGATCTGTGTTTATTTATAGAAAAGGTAAACACACAAATTAGTTTGCTGAGCTGGGTATAGAGGCACACACTTTTAATCCCAGTCAGAGGCAGGTGATCTCTGTGAGTTCAAAGCCAGCCTTCTCTACAGAGCAAGTCCTAGGACAGCTAAGGCACACACAAACACAAATGAAATGCTGTCTCCAAAAAAAAAAAAAAGAAGAAGAAGAAAGAAAAAAAAAAAAATTGTTTGGTGACCCCAGTCCTACAAGATGGGGCAAAATTTATTTTTGAAGTTTTTTTGGTTTTGAGTTGATTTTATGGCTCCTTATGACTGTGAAGAACTAACATTGATATTATGTATCTTTGCTCTCTTTTTAACCAGGCCCAGGCACGGTGTCATCGAATTGGACAGAGCAAAGCTGTGAAGGTTTACCGACTCATTACTCGTAATTCCTATGAAAGAGAGATGTTTGATAAAGCTAGCCTCAAATTGGGATTGGATAAGGCTGTGCTTCAGTCCATGAGTGGCCGGGATGGCAACATCACTGGAGTAAGTCTGTAGATAAGTCTGTGGTGAGTCATAGCAATAGAGGAAGATAAAAAGGAATCATTTGAAAGGATGGGTATGTATGTGTGTACATATTTGCATGTGCATCTAGAAGTCGGAGGACAACTTTGTAGATTCTGTTCTCCTTTTACCTTTACATAGGTTCTAGAAGTCAAGTGCAGGTCACCAGGAATTGTACTGGTGATTATTTTTTATAGAATGATAAAATGTCAAGACTATCCTTTTTGTAGGATTTTTATCTTTGTCTTGGGTTTTTTCAGATTCAACAGTTCTCCAAGAAAGAGATTGAAGATCTTTTAAGGAAAGGCGCATATGCTGCCATAATGGAAGAAGATGATGAGGGTTCTAAGTTTTGTGAAGAGGATATCGATCAGATCTTGCTGAGGCGGACTACAACCATTACCATTGAGTCTGAAGGGAAAGGGTCCACCTTTGCTAAGGCACGTTCTGTCTGTGGCAGATTCTATGTGGGCAGACATAGTTGGAGACAGCAACCTCCAAGATTTTAATGTTTTTTTTTTTTTTCAAAACTTTATTTATTTGCCTTGGTATTTGCCTGGAACTGGAACTACAGACAGTTGTTAGCTGCCATGTGGGTGCTGGGAATTGAACCCGGGTCCTCTGGGCAGAGCAGAGGTTGCTCTTAACCGCTGAGCCATCTCTCCAGCCCCGATTTTAATGTTTTTAAATACTTATTAATTTCCCTCTGGGTATAACAGCATTGTATTTAAGTTTATTTTGCCTTTGTTTCTCCCTAGGCAAGCTTTGTTGCTTCTGAAAATAGGACAGATATTTCCCTAGATGATCCAAACTTTTGGCAAAAATGGGCCAAAAAGGCAGACCTAGACATGGATCTGCTGAATAGCAAGGTGAGCTTGCCCCCCTTTGGGGTGGGATATACTGCAGAAGACAAAATCCGTTCACACTTTAGTAGTTCCAACTCTTTAATACTAAGTAAAGCTTATGGTAGAATATTATATACAAAGGTTATAGGTTTACAGGGTATCTTTCTAGGATACCCTGTAAAAATACTTAGATGTTATCATTGTTCTGTGACTAAGAAGAAATACCACGACCATGGTAACTCTTGCAAAGGAAAGCATTTAATTGATGCTTGCTTATAGTTTCAGAGGTTTAATCTATTGTCATGACAGGAAGCATGGTGGTACCAAAGACAGACATGGTAGCTCAGAGTCTCCTAAGATCCAAAGGCAGGAGGAAGAGAGAGACCCAGAGCCTGACTTTAGAACTTTAAAGCCCTACACAAATGCCACACTTCCTCCAACAAAGGCACACCTACTCCAGCAAGTCCGTGTGTTCTGATCCTTTCTAATAGTGCCACTCCCTGGTGACGAAGCAATCAAACTCTGAACCTATGGGACCATTCTTAATTTAAACCGTCACAGATGTCAACCTCCTTTTCTTCCGGTGCCTTGCAGATTGTTATAGTTTAAATTCAAGATTATGTCAGTCTTTAAGTGTCGTCATTCTTTTCCTATGAGCAGATCATAGAAATATCTCTTGTGATCTATTTAGAATAATTTGGTAATTGACACACCTCGAGTGCGGAAACAGACTCGACACTTCAGCACTCTGAAAGATGATGACTTGGTTGAGTTTTCTGATTTGGAAAGTGAAGATGATGAGCGGCCTCGCTCCCGAAGACATGACCGGCATCATACCTATGGGCGCACTGACTGCTTTCGGGTGGAAAAGCATCTTCTGGTATATGGGTAAGAATATACCTTGCCATGATCAGTAGGACACCTTATGGCATGCTGACTGACTCCTGACTCCCTGTTGTCTTTCAGACTGTAGGATGTGGCCAAGAATCATTACATAGAAACACTACCTTTGAGGGGGCTTCTGTTTGTTTTCTAGTTTGCGAGGAGCTGGCAATTCTGGGAGCCAGTGGAATATCACTGTATTTGAATCTCTCCAAAAATATTTGTGTTGTCGCCTTTCCTGTCTTGTTAGTTGGGGACGATGGAGAGATATTTTGTCTCATGGACGCTTTAAGCGACGCATGACTGAAAGAGATGTAGAGACAATATGCCGTGCCATCCTTGTATACTGTCTGCTACACTACCGTGGGGATGAAAATATCAAAAGCTTCATTTGGGACTTGATTAGCCCTGCTGAAAATGGCAAGACAAAAGAATTGCAGAATCATTCAGGTAATTATCAACTCCTACCCTTTCATCTTTCTACAAGGTTATCTAGTCCTTTTCAGGTGTAAGGGTTTTTCTCAATCCAAGTCTTTGATGTCTCCCCCTTCCCAGGTCTGTCTATCCCTGTGCCCCGTGGGCGTAAGGGGAAAAAAGTAAAGTCACAAAGTACTTTTGACATTCATAAGGCAGACTGGATCCGGAAATATAACCCTGATACTTTGTTCCAAGATGAGAGCTATAAGAAGCACTTGAAACATCAGTGTAACAAGTAAGCATTGTATTCAGATAAGTCTAAATGAAGGCCTGCTACATTGTTGCTAAAGTGTCTGTTTGTTCCTTCTAGGGTACTGTTGAGAGTACGGATGCTGTACTACCTGCGGCAGGAAGTTATTGGAGACCAAGCAGAGAAGGTGCTAGGGGGTGCCATTGCTAGGTAAAGTTCCTTTATTTAACATTTATTCATCTGTGTGTCTGTTTGTCTATCTATCTATCTATTCACCCATCCATCATCTATCTGTTATTTTCTATTGTGTGGAGGACGGGGACGTGTCACGACATGCTTGTGGCACGCTGAAGTCCAGCTGCCAGCGCAGCTTGTCCTGTGTGGGTTCTAGGGACTGAATTCAAGTTGCTGTGCTTGGCAGCAAGTGCCCTCACCTACCGAGCCACCTTGCCAGCCTCTCTTTTTACTTGTTCTTTCTTTCATTTTATTTCCTTCCTTACTTCAGGAGTGACTAGTTTACTTATTTCTTTCTATAATGTCTTTGAGATATCTGATAACTAAAAATCTCTGTATCAGGCCGTTAATCCTGTATTTACCACAAGTTCGTAGAAATAGGGGAGAAGCGTTTAAAGTAATGGATAAGGCAAGCAACCTTTAATAATCTTTTAAAAGATTACCACTTCTCTTCCTAACATTGCTTTACTGACTTACACATTTAGTGAGATTGATATATGGTTCCCAGTAGTGGATCAGCTGGAGGTTCCAACGACATGGTGGGACAGTGAGGCCGACAAATCTCTGCTCATTGGTGTCTTTAAGCATGGTAGGTACTGTCTCCAATACTGCTTTTCTGTTAAAGATGTGTGTAAGAAATAATACATGTAACGAGGTGCTTGTGGTGAATATCTGTAACAAAGTAGTTAGTTGTTTAAGCAAATGTTTAAGGAATTGCAGGCGGACAGTTAAGGCAGGAGCTCTGTCTGTCCTCTGACCATGGCTGCTGGACTGCTCCTCCCTGTCTGTATTGCGGGATCTACATTAAGATTCTGCAAGTCAAGGAAAGTAGCGTATGTTAGCTTCTATTAGTAAAATCATACTTAACTCAGTGACTTTTCTTAGGGTGTGCTCATTTAGATCCTGCTCATCTAAATGTCTCTTTTCTAAAGGCTTAGTAATCTGAAGTAGCAGTGAATACTAATTTCTTAGCAGTTTTTGCCTAATAAATTCAAGGCATTAGAATTAGTGACTATTAGCCTTATTCTTTGATGTATTACAACTTATTTTTAAAACATACTTTTTCTGTTTACTTCTTAAAATAAAGGTACTTTATTTGAATATTTTTGAGAAATGTAACAGGCTAAGAAAAGTTGTGAGCAAGCCAGGTGTGGTGGTGCACCTTTTAGTGCTAGCACTTGGGAGGCAGAGGCAGGGTCTCCAGTGTCCCAGGCCAGTTGGGCTACACAAAGGGATCCTATCTCAAAAAAAGAAAGAAAAGAAAAAGATGGCCATTTGGTTTACTTGTAGGACACCAAAGTTTAGAGTTGAGTGTAAGTACTCACTGAGAATCTCTTTACTTTCAGATATGTTTCTTGTTCTTCATTTGTAGAATGTGTGGTAAAATCTATAAATTATTAGACTACTTTCTTCATTTCTGTACTAAGAATAGTAATCTAAAGATTATGGGGTAAATGATTCTATAGACCATTCACCTCTATAAAAATTATAAACATAGTGCTATTAACACCAATCCAGGTTACTTTATATTTTTTATTCTGAGTAAAGTAGCTCCAGTATTCTGATGATTGTAACAGTATATAAAATAAGTACAGACAAAATGAATCTTTTGAATTTCTTCAATTTGTGGCCCTTGTTCTTCTAGGCTATGAGAAATACAATACGATGAGGGCAGACCCGGCCTTGTGCTTCCTGGAAAAGGCTGGCAGGCCAGATGACAAAGCCATTGCAGCAGAACATAGAGTGTTAGATAACTTCTCCGACCTGGTGGAAGGGTGAGCATTGCTGTTACTTTTCTTCACTTTGCTATCTACACTATGTTGCTTGTGCTGATATTACCCAATGCTAGCCTTGACTGAATGAAGTAGGATTCCTTTTTGTTTTACTTTATTTTTTGTTTCGAGACAAGATCTCACAGAATTCCAGGTCTCTCTGGCTGCCTGAAACTTGGTGTGTAGACCAGGTTCCTCAAACTCAGAGATTCACTTGCCTTTCCCTCTCAAGTGCTGTGATTAAAGGCTTGTGCCACCATACCAGTCCATCACTGGGATTCTTAATGGTGGTCATACTCATGTGTGATAAAGTTCTTAGTAAAGAATAGGACCAGCAGATTGAACTCCAGACACTGGCCTTAATCACACATATCTGTAACTACAAGTGAAGATCTGTGCTTATCCCAGAAGGCCTCTTCAATGGTCTCAACACAGCTGTAGTAACTGGGAAGATAAACTAATTCTATTGAAAAATAATAGGCTAGCAGTTCTCATAGGTTACTTATGTAGAAGAGCTTTAGACAGTGTTAGCCCTGACTTGTCATTCTCCAGGTATCTGACACATTAAAGGGCTGGGGACATGTCCCAATGATGAGTTGCCATGCTAATACTGAGTCACCAGGTAGGGCAATGTTGCCCTAGTTTGGGTGCCAGTGAGTTTAACAAAACTTCTCACATGGAGATCTGAGGGACATTTTGCAATGATGGGTTTTGTTAAGTGCTATCTATAAAGTTCTGTATGCCTAAGACTGTTGATGACCACATCTTCGCTTTGGTTGGTATAGTACCAACAAAAGAAATGTATTCATTGCAAATCATTTTGTCACCCTTCTGCTCAAGAGCAAAGTAGTAAAAATTAATACATTAAAAAAAATAGGAACAGGATGTGAAGAGGTGGAGAAATGTTGTCTTAGTTAGCGTTACTATTGCTGCGATGAAATTCCATAACCAAAAGCAACATAGGAGGAAAGGGTTTATTTCACTCACAGTTCTGTATCACACACAGTTCATCATCAAAAGCAGTGAAGGCAGGAACTCAAACAGGGCAGGAACCTGGAGATAGTCTACCCACAATGGCCTGGGCCCTTCCTCATCCATCACTAACTTTAACTGTCCTACTGTCTTACCTGCAGCCTAGTCTTCTGCAGGCATTTGCTCAGTTGAGGGTTCTTTCCTATCAGATGATTCTAACTTATGTGAAGTTGACATAAAACTAGCCTACACCAGTAGCTCAGTAGTTCAGAGCACTTTCAGCTCTTGGTGGGGTGGGCAGTTTTAGTTCCCAGTATCCATATGGTAGCTTACAATCTTCTGAAGCTTCAGTTCTAAAGGAACCAACATTTACCCCAACAATGGGCATGCACATAGTGCACAAACATGCATTCTTCAGGCACTCATATGTGTACATAAAATAAGTCTTTAAAAATACCTCACAAACTATGCAAAATTAATAAGTGCTGAATTGTTGTGAAGAAAGGAAAAGTAGCTAAATAAAAAGTAAAGAAAAAAGAAGTGTGGATCAGAGTATTTGACTTGTTGCTAGTTATGATGGCAGGTAGTTTGGAGGCTTGGAGCAGAAAGATTAAGAGTTTGTCACTTTAAGAATAGCTTGAGGGGCTAGAAAGATGGCTCAGGGGTTAGGAGCACTGGCTGCTCTCCCAGAGGACCCAGGTTCAATTCCCAGCACCCACATGGCAGCTCACAACTGTCTGTAACTCCTGTTCCAGAGATCTGACACCTTCATACCAATGCACATAAATAAAGCTAAATAATTTTTTTTTAAAAAAAAAAAGGAATAGCTTGAGCAATAGATTACTAAGATTTTGTCCCAAAAAGTTAGGCTAGAGAGATCGAAGTGGCTCAGAGATCACAGGTTGAGTTCCCAATATCCATGAGATGGCTAATTATCCTAGGAAACTTCAATCCTCTGTGCACCAGACACACCTCATCACATAATGCACAGGCAGGAGTACAGTTAAAACACTCATACACATAAAAAAATTATCTTTAAAAATGGATAAAAGTATTTTGTTTTTCCAAGTCAGTCAATTTTATATGTTCTTTGTTACCTTACAAATTATTTGAAGCCTAGCCCTCATTCCTGAAAGTATAAGATTAAAGAGTAGTCTTTGCTGGCTTATATATTTGGCCAGATTGCCTAGTATAGAATATATATATATATATCTTTTCTCTGTTTCTGGATAATTCTAGAATTGACTTCGATAAGGATTGTGAAGATCCTGAGTATAAACCACTCCAGGGTCCCCCAAAGGACCCAGATGACGAGGTAAGAAATTCTTTTGAGTCTAGCTTTTATCTATTAATAATCTTATTATCGTGTCTCACTCTTTGAACCTTGAAGTATATTATTCTAATAATACTTGAAGTGTATTAATTATACTAATATGTGTGTGTGCAGAAAATAAACTATAAGAATGTAAACTACAAGGGCTTGAGAGATGGCTCAGTGGTTAAAGAACATTGCCTGTTCTTCCAGAGGACCCAGGTTGATTTCTCAGAACCCAAAGGGAGACTCACAACTGTCTTGTTACACCAGCACCAGGGAATGTGATGCCCTTTCCTGTTCTGAACAGGCACCAGGCATACACATAATGCACAGATATATGCAGGCAAAATACCCATACACATATAATAAAAATGAATTAATCTTAGCATAAAAGAATGTAACGTATTAATTACGAGGATGATAATGTCAGCTTAAGGACATGGCTAAAATTGTTTTGTGGAGGGGATGGGATGCATACTGACTGTTAATAGATGTAAGTCAACAAATTCCTAAATCCCAGAGTCTCACTTAGAACTAACTGCTCGGGTTCTGCTTGTTCTTTTCTTTGGTTGCTTCCACATTTTTGTGAGAGTTCCTTTCATTAGAAATTTTTCTTATCCCTTGGTGCCCCGGAAGGACATACACAAGAAAGTGATTTCAGAGTGCCAACTTCTCCCCTTTCACTCCCTCTCCATCCTGTGGGGTGGATCTCCTTCTCTAGGGTGATCCCTTGATGATGATGGATGAGGAGATCTCAGTCATTGATGGAGATGAAGGTAAATTCTAGATCTAACAGTCTATTTTTGTAAGGGTTAGGTTGGGAGATTATTGACTGACTTCTGTCTTACCTTATCCTGGGATATCTAAAAGCTTTATCTTTTCATGGGTGGAAATACAAGTATCATTTCTGCCCTTCTCTGTGCACTTCATTCATTCTTCTTTGATTCCCACAGCCCAGGTAACTCAACAGCCAGGGCATTTATTCTGGCCTCCAGGCTCTGCCCTGACAGCTCGGCTTCGCCGCCTAGTGACAGCCTATCAGCGTAGCTACAAGAGAGAGCAAATGAAGATGGAGGCTGCAGAACGCGGGGACCGGAGACGCCGACGCTGTGAAGCAGCCTTTAAGCTCAAGGAAATCGCAAGGCGGGAAAAACAACAACGGTATAGTGTAGCTAAGAGTTGGGCTGAGCTCTGAGCCTGTTGTTCACTGTGGACCCTATAGTGAGAGGGCATGGTGGGAAAGATGTATTTAAATTCCCCAGAACAGGATCACCCTCTGCTTTCATTTCTGCCTGGTACTTAGGAATTTTGCCATGGGTTAGGGCTATAGTTCAGTGGCACATCCCTTACCTTTTAATGTACAGGGTATAGGCTCAAAAATCCCTATACTGACATATTCAAAGAAAACCAATTCACTTATGTTTAACAACCCAAATGACAAGAAGACATCCTGTGTACTTGTTCCCTTTCTTATTATTTGTATTTTTTAAATGTCTATGTAAGTGAATGCCACTTGTTTGTAGCTATCCATGGAAGCCAGAAGAAGACATCAGATGTTCTGGAGCAAGAGTTTTAGGCAGTGGTGAGCCAGCCATGCAGGTGCTGGGAACCAAACATTGGTTCTCTGCAAGAATAGCAAATATTCTTAACCACTGAGCCACCTCTCCATCTTTTTTTTTTTTTTATTTATTTATTTTTATTTATTTATTTATTTTTTTTTTGAGGTGAGAGTGTGGCCTCAGCTGGACTGGAATTTACCATGTAGATCAGGCTGTCTTTAAATTCACAGAGGTCTGCCTGCCTCTGCTTCCTGAGTGCTGGGAATACTACTATGCCCAGGAAAAAAAATTACATTTTATTATTCTTTTGTTTTTGTTTTGCCTGCTTGTATGTATGTGTGTGACATGTGTTCCTGGTGCCCAACAAGGTCAGACAGAGTGATGGATCCCTGGAACTGGAGCTGTGGGTGGTTATAACTGCCATGTGATTGCTGAGAACCAAAAACTCAGGTCCTCTGCAAAAGCATCAAGTACTTTTAGCCACTAAGCCATCTCCAGCCCTTTTTTCTTTATTAATGAAGATGGAAAGCATTATGAAAGACTTTAGCAAGAACGATAAGGACAGAGACATGGTCATGAAAGGACCATGTGGCTGGCCTCCGCTTCACCAGAGAGATTTGTCTACATTATTTTCCCTTTTGCTTGGTAATCCTATATGTTACATAGTTGTTCTCATTTCCTGCTGGGCTTTCTTAGTTTCAGACTTTCTAGTGTTCTAAACCATTGTACTAAAATAAGCAGCTTTCCTGTGTTCTGATCACTGTTGTTTTACTCTCCCTGTCATAGATGGACAAGGCGTGAGCAAACTGATTTCTATCGAGTAGTGTCTACCTTTGGTGTAGAGTACGACCCTGATAACATGCAGTTTCACTGGGATCGCTTCCGCACTTTTGCTAGACTGGACAAGAAAACAGATGAAAGCCTTACCAAGTACTTCCATGGCTTTGTAGCCATGTGTCGACAAGTGTGCCGCCTTCCCCCAGCTGCTGGCGATGGTGAGATTGGAGAGTCTAGGGTAAATGGGGCTGTGTTATTAACAGATCAGTCTTTGATTTCTTTTCTCATCTCTGTCTCTTGCAGAACCCCCAGACCCTAATCTGTTCATTGAGCCCATCACTGAAGAGAGAGCCTCACGGACCCTCTACCGTATTGAATTACTTCGGCGCTTACGGGAACAAGTTTTATGCCACCCCCTTTTAGAAGATCGGCTAGCATTGTGTCAGCCTCCAGGTCTTGAATTGCCCAAATGGTGGGAGCCTGTCCGTCACGATGGGGAGCTTCTACGAGGGGCAGCCCGTCACGGGGTGAGCCAAACAGACTGCAATATCATGCAGGACCCAGACTTCTCTTTTCTGGCTGCCCGTATGAATTATATGCAGAACCATCAGGCAGGAGCATCAGCTGCATCCCTGTCCCGATGCTCTACCCCACTGCTGCACCAGCAGTGTACCTCACACACTGCCTCACCGTCGCCCCTGCGCCCAGATGCTCCTGTTGAAAAGTCACCTGAGGAGACTGCTGTACAGGTCCCCAGTCTGGAGAGTCTGACTTTAAAGCTAGAGAATGAGGTGGTGGCTAGGAGCCGACTCACCCCACAAGACTATGAAATGCATGTAGCCTCTTCAGATACAGCCCCTCTGTCCCGGAGTGTTCCACCAGTCAAACTGGAGGATGAGGATGATTCAGACTCTGAGCTGGACTTGAGCAAGCTGTCACCATCATCCTCTTCTTCTTCATCCTCATCCAGCTCCAGCTCCAGCACTGATGAGAGTGAGGACGAGAAGGAAGAGAAGTTAAGTGAGTGCATGCATCAGGCTGTTCACCCTCCTCCCTGTGCCTGCTCTACTCCTCCTCTCTATAAAGTGCATCCTCTTGAGAGAGATCTGAGATGTTACTCAATAAAATGTCACAGTACATCTATTATTTGTTGGACCTAGTTCTCATAATACCATTCCAATTTAACATTATTGTACCATCTTTGCTTACACATACTGTGTGATCTCTAGCTGCTGACCGGTCCCGCCCAAAGCTCTATGATGAAGAGAGCCTTCTGTCCCTCACTATGTCCCAAGATGGATTTCCAAATGAAGATGGAGAACAAATGACACCTGAGCTGCTGTTGCTGCAGGAACGACAAAGAGCCTCTGAATGGCCCAAGGTACCAGTCCCGTATCTCCACACAGAGTCCAGAAACAGGTGCAGTGCTATCTCAGGGGATAAGAGATGGTGTTTCTCCTTTCTTTAGCACTGCCTGTGTTTTATGAAACACTGTAGTTTATTTAAGTATTTGATAGTATTAATTACCTCCTGTCTTTCTAATGTACCTGGTATAATAATAATGGCATAATTGTGTAGATGAAGGTCACACAATATTCAGACTCTAAAAATATTATATTCTTTTCTGCCATTCAGGATCGTGTTCTGATAAACCGCATTGACCTCGTCTGCCAGGCTGTACTCTCAGGGAAATGGCCTTCTAACCGCCGGAGCCAGGAAATGACAACAGGAGGAATTTTGGGGCCAGGCAACCATTTATTAGACAGTCCCTCTTTGACCCCAGGAGAATATGGGGACTCTCCAGTCCCCACACCACGAAGTAGCAGTGCAGCTTCCATGGTAGAGGAAGAAGCATCTGCAGTCAGCACAGCAGCAGCCCAGTTTACCAAACTTCGACGAGGCATGGATGAGAAGGAGTTTACAGTGCAGATCAAAGATGTAAGCTCAGCATGTAGGCGCTGAGAAGTGGGGAGGATGTGGGACTTGTTAACTAACTTCAGTAACAGGATATAGCACTTGGAAGGCAGGTTCAGGTAAGTGGATTACTGTGACTTCGAGGCTAGCCTGGTCTACACAGTGTGTTCCATCCTACATAGTGAGACCCTGTCTCAAAAAAAAAAGGTACTCAATACATTTTGTTAGCTAACTTTGAAAATTAGAGTAAACTTAGGAAAAATCTTTGCATGAAGGAAGGATGAACCTCCTGAAAATAAAATTAAAAGAAATCACAGGTTATTTAAATAACAATCATAAATTTGGAGAGAGGGGACATGACTGACTAAACACAAAGTTTTTAGAAAGCTAAATTCTAGATCTGAAGGGTCAGATCGTTTAAAAGTGAAAACAGATTATGAGAATGTTGTTCAAATGACACCTGAGCATTTTGAGACAGTACAACAAAAATGAGATTATTCCTATTAGATTTTTTGTCATATATATGTATATAAGTACATATATACATATATATATGGAAATTTTTATTCTTTCTGGTTACCTATAGTTATGTACCTTACTCAAAGGGAAAAAAGTGTACTAAATTAGTATATAGTAAGAATAGTAGGATTTTGACTTGCCATGCTGATACTGGACAACAATTTCATCAAAGTTTTAAATCTTACATTAGCTGTTGTGATCAGCTAGGGGTGGGGGTAGAGCCAAATCCCAACTGACAGATCTCCAACACAACTAGTTGAACCAGTTTCAGAAACTTTTCCCTGAGATTGTATCTCATAGGAATGTCTGAAGCTAAGCTTAGCTGGGCATGGAGAGACACACCTTTAAGGAGGCAGAAGCAAGAGGATCTCTGTGAATTCAAGGCCAGAGTAAGCCAGGAAAAGCCAGGACTGTGTAGAACAGCTGTTCTTTTTTTAAGATTTATTTATTTATTATGTATGTAGTATACAGAAGAGGGCACCAAATGTCATCATAGAGGGTTGTGAGCCACCATGTGGGTGCTGGGAATTGAACTCAGGACCTCTGGAAGAACAGTCAGTGCTCTTAACCTCTGAGCCATCTCTCCAGCCACAAAGCAACTGTTCTTAACTGTGGGATCTAAGGACCCTTTCACAGGGGTTGTATATCAGATATTTATATGATAATTCATACCAGTAGCAAAATTACAATTGTGAAGTAGCAATGAAAATAATTTGATGGATAGGGTTCACCACAACTTGAGGAACTGTATTAAAAGATCAGAGCATTAAAAAGGTTGAGAACCACTGATGTAGAAAGACCCTTTTTCTTTCAAAAAAAAAAAAAAGAAAAGAAAAGAAAACACACCATAATGTCCCACCAACATGACTGCCTAAACGTGAGCCAAACAAGGACAAGGAAGGGCAAGTAGACATGCTAACAGGAGAGAAGAAATGCTCTCAAGGCCTCAACCCTAGACAGAAGAACTACAGACAGCTAAAGATTGCTGAGAATGGGAGACATTTCAGTCTGCTCCATCCAGCTGCACAGTGACTGGTTACTCAATACCACCAAATGGTCAACCCTGAAAACACACTAACAACATATATGTAACAACTATTATTGGAAAATAAGGCCATGAATTTGAAAGAGAGTAAGGAATGGTATACAGGAGATTTTGGAGGAAGGAGCAGGGGAAATGGTGTTAATATATTATAATCTAAAAAGTAATTTTAAAAATAGAACAAAAACTGCATGGGGGCTATTAGTTGAAGATAGGAACTCTTTCTAAGGGAAAGGTTTTTTATTGCATATCTGATTTCTAATCTTTGGTCAAATAGCCTGCCTTCTCATCACTGAACTATAGGATGACCATTAGCTGAAGTTTATTATAAGAATGTTTTATGTGATATCTTGGGTGGGTGCTTGTCTTTATAGGAAGAAGGGTTGAAGTTAACATTCCAGAAGCACAGATTGATGGCTAACGGTGTAATGGGAGATGGACACCCACTGTTCCATAAGAAGAAGGGGAACAGGAAAAAGTTAGTAGAGGTAAGTGGCAGGGAACTTATTACCTTATGATTCAATACCTTGTGACTAGATATAGTCTTTTTATCACCAGTAATTGATGGCATTTGGGATTGAGGTACCAAAAGATTAAGTTTTCTTATGAATACCATTAGCCCTGATTCTCTTCCCTCCCTACTCCAAAGAAGTGTATGTGCTCATGGGGGTGGATTCTGGGTTTGCAGCTGGAGGTGGAATGCATGGAAGAGCCTAATCACCTTGATCTGAACTTGGAGACCCGGATCCCTGTCATCAATAAGGTGGATGGTACTTTGCTGGTGGGTGAGGAGGCCCCTCGCCGGGCAGAACTGGAGATGTGGTTACAGGGTCATCCAGAGTTTGCTGTTGATCCCCGATTTCTAGCGGTGAGTGGCAGTTCCATCCAGCTAGATTTAAAGTTTCTTGTTATTTAGGTGTATGAGATCAAGAAAGCATGCTGTATTTTATACCACTATTTCTGCATCTATAAAATAAGAATGATAACACTCAATGTTATTTCCTAGAATTATTCTGAGATTCAAAACACTATAATATTCAGGGACTTCTTAAGCTAAGTGCTTAGAACGTGTTACTGTCAAATTATTGCAGAGGACCCTCCCCACCCCTGGTTGGGGGGAATAGACCCCCCTAATAGCAGTTTTCCACTCTGACTAATCTTGAGTTATAGACTACAAGTTTATTGTCAAACAAAAGACAGTAGTACCTTAATGATTAGTAACGAGATTTCCGTTTTTCTGAATAACCAATCCTTTCTATTGCAGTATATGGAGGAACGTAGAAAACAGAAGTGGCAGAGATGTAAAAAAAATAATAAGACAGAGTTGAACTGTTTGGGACTGGAACCAGTACAGCCAGCCAACTCTAGAAATGGGAAAAAGGTGAGACCATAACACGTTTCTCATAGTTTCTGACATTCATAGGTATCCAGTGGTGACACTCTTCCTTCTCCTTGTATGTTTTGAGTAAAGTTACCTTGACTTCACCAGAGCACTTTTTGTTGGTATTTTCAGCTGGGGCACTTTTTGGTGTTAAAAGAAGTGTCAAGGCTTATCCTTCTCTTCTACATAACTAAGGAATTTTCTGCAAGTCCTTTACCTCTTTAAAAGTTGAATGTTTTAAGCCCAGAATAGTGGTGCATACCTTTAATCCCAGCATTTGAGAGGCAAAGGCAGGTGAATCTCTGTGAGTTTGAGGCCAGCCAGATCTACATAGAGTTCCAGACCAGCCAGAGCCACATAGTGAAACCCTGTCTCAAAAAAAATGGGTGTTTTAGAGTAAATAAAGATTAAGCCCAGTACCTTAAACTTGTGAGACAAAATATTTCATTGCTGAGTTACATAATCAGCTAGATAATCTTCAGAGTTTTATAATTCCTGTCATATTAGATTAATTGGTTGTTGTGGATGCAACTAAGAAAATAATTATGGGGTTTCTTAACCTATAGGAGATTGAGGATCAATAATATGCTGGTAATAGAAATAACATAAGAAACCACATTTTAAGACTCTTGTCTTCATGTATGTCTGTGCACTGAAGTGCATTTGTGGTGCCCGCAAAGGTCAGGAAGGCATCAGATTACCAGACTAAAGTTACAGACCATTGTGAGTTGCTGTGTGGATACTGAGAATCCAATCTGAGTCCTGGAAGAACAACCAGTGCTCTTAAACACTGAGCCATCTCTCCAGCCCCCAAAACATTTTTCACATTAATACCAATTTTAGTCAACTAGACTATTTTCTACCAAGCTTATAGACCACTTGGTAGATTAAGTGTGCGTGGTTTCTTTTCTACCAAAATAAAGTCTGTAAATTTCTCTTTATCATGCTTATGTTAATCTATATAGTTTATGTTTATATATGTAAATATATAATATGTAGTTTTATGCTATACATTGTGTGCAGTTTGATATATGTGTTATATGTTGTCATGTATAGTAGTTTATGATACATATGTTATAGTAATTTTCAAATGGAAAGAACTTAACTTTGATTCTGTACATTATCTACACTTTGGGCTGGTGGTAAAGTGCTTGCTGCTAAGCTAAGCCTGACAACCTGCTCAATCCTCAGAGCACAGATAAAAGTGGAAGGAGAGAATAACTCCATAAAACTGTCCTGACTTCTATTTCCACGTATATCATAAATGTATACAATAATAATTAATAAGTTATCTAAAAAGTTGCAGGAAACCACAGAAAGTAATTTTAAGATTACTACTTTTTTTTAAATAGATCTTATTATGTTGTCCTGGCTATCTCCAAACTCCTAGGCCACAGTAACCTCCTCCCTCTATCTCCTCAATAGTTGGAACTACAGACATACGCCTCCTTGCCAGCTCAGTTCTACTGTTCTTATCGCGCAGTTTAAAACTGGCAGTGATTCTAATGCTACATTATTACTGAGGCCTGCAAGAGTCTAACGTTATTAATCATATTTTGAAAGCCTATGCCATAAGTGTTAAATGTTTGTTTTACTGGGTGATAAAGGTGTGTTCTATGCCAGCTGTTAGGTTTGAATTTTAAGCCTGGAAATATCCAACAGACACAGGTACCAAATGCAGTTCATCCACATGGTGCTTGAGCCAATAGCAAAATAAAGGTCCAAGATAGTAGGTTCCAGCCTTAGTGAATGTAATTAAATTAAAATATTGGGAGAGGGGGCATTTAAAATTAGGTAGATGTAGGTTTTATTTTGTTGTAGCATTTTACTTGTATGTGCTTTTTGTTCTCTGTTTTTGAGGTAGTCTTACTCAGTAACCCAGTCTGGCTTAATAATAACTGTATTCCAACTATCAAGCTATCCTTGAACTCTTGGCAATTCTCCTGTCTTGCTCGCCAAAGAGTATGAGCCACCACACCCAAAGAAAATGTGTTTTTAGTTAATAGGGGAATATTTTATTAATTTGATGACAAGTTTCCCATAGTCATCTCGGATCTTAAACTGTCCCTGCTCCTATGATAACAGAAGATAATGTCTGTGTTGTTATGCTGCACTTCACATAAGACCATGTCAAGAAGCTGCTGTCAGGCTACACTCAAGTACATTTCTTGGTACATGTACTGATTCATTCGCTGTCTTACTCACACCCCCTGCTAGCTAAGGAGAAAACATTTGTGAAATTGTTCCCTGTGATAAAGATAGGATGTCTTGTGAAGAGGGAAAAACCTGTGTTCACATGGCTCTCAGTATCAAATGATTGATTTATCACCCCCAATATCAGAATGCAGGTTAAGTACAGCATTTCCTTCTGCACATCACCACTAGTCTAACCAAATTTGAATACTGAGCAAGCATTTCTAAGCTAGGACACACTTGGTTTCTGGGTGAGTTCTATCTTCCCCACCCCCACCCTCCTTTTTTCCAAGACAGGGTTTCTCTGTGTTGCTTTAGCTCTCCTGGAACTAGACTAGGCTGGCCTTGAACCAGAGATCTGACTGCCTCTGCCTCCAGAGTACAGGGATTAAAAGCATGCTCCACCACCACCTGGCTTAACTCCCATCTTTCTATTGTCTTCTTTTGTTTCTACCTCACAGGGTCACTATGCTGAAACTACATTCAACCGGGTTTTGCCAGGGCCTATTGCACCAGAGAACAGCAAGAAACGTGTCCGTAGGACAAGACCAGACCTTTCTAAGATGATGGCTCTAATGCAGGGTGGAAGTACGGGTTCCCTAGCTCTGCATAACACCTTTCAACACAGCAGTAGTAACCTACAGTCTGTGTCATCTCTGGGTCACAGCAGTGCCACTTCTGCATCTTTGCCTTTTATGCCATTTGTGATGGGTGGTGCAACAGCAAACCCTCATGTAGACTCCAGCACCATGCTTCATCATCACCACCACCATCCCCACCCTCACCATCACCACCATCACCATCCAGGCTTAAGAACCACTGGCTACCCTTCTTCACCAGCTACTACCACCTCTGGTACTGCCTTGCGGTTACCAACACTGCAACATGAGGACGATGATGAAGAGGAGGAGGAGGATGATTTATCTCAGGGCTATGATAGCTCAGAAAGGGACTTCTCACTCATAGATGACCCTATGATGCCAGCCAACTCAGACTCCAGTGATGATGCTGATGACTGAAGCTCCAGAATATTCCCCATTGCTGGGTGGCTGCTGGATTCTCTTCCTCTGGCCCTTGGACTTTGGAAATGTGGGAGGGGCAGGGAACAATATGGAGAAACCCAAGACTTCAGGAGGTGAAAAAGAAGAGAAAGGAAAAAACAAAAAACTTGTACCCGATTGCTCCCAATTTTGAGAGGATTGGGTGGGCAGGGCAACTCCTAAAAAATAATAAATGACTACTTCCTCATTTCTGGGGAAGCAAAGGAGCCTAGAGCAGCTGGTGTGCTCGCCCCTCCCCAGACACCTCCATTAACCACAGACTATGTAGCGCTGGCCCTAGCCTCTGGCAGAGCCTGTTCCTGGCCAAACTGTGGATACAGCTGGAGGGTCAGGAACTGTTACCTTCCTTCCCCTTGGCATTAATAAATTTAAGTTAATCCTTTTCCATTTTTCCCATGTTCTGTTTGCTCAAACACAATATAAGCACTAATTTGAAGCATGCTGGATAAACACCAGTCTCCTACAATACAATAGTTACCAAGACTAGAAAAATCATTTGTCTGCCTCTGAAGGTATATATGTAATCGTGGGATGTCTTGTTTGCTAAAGGTAGAGAAATTATCCAAGGTAAAGAGGTAAATGTTTGAGTTGTGCTCCATATTCATAGACAAGGATGAATTTAAAGAATCACTTTAAAAAAAAAAAAATTGGCTGAAACAACCATGCTTGGGGAAAGCCAGAGAATGGTGTTGCTTTTTATGCAATACAGCAAAGGTACGAGCTGACGGTGTTGTCATAACTTGGGTATCGAGAGAACTGGCATAAACTAGAGTTCAGAGTCCCTCAAACCATGTTTCCTTCCATCCTACCAGTGAAGCTCTTAAAGGAAGCCTGAATATTTATCTTCCAGCGCCACCCTCACATTTTCGAACGAGGACTCCATTTCTCTAGTTTGCAGTGTTTTGAGTTAGAGCGCCTTTCCCTTGTCATTCACAGTTCTGCCCTCGGGCAGCACAGAGGAATCTGCTCCCTGGCGCCAGGTCTCACGCGGGTCCCGCTCTTTCTGCTCCCCTCCCACCTCCGCCCGCCGCCGCGAGCGCCAGTCCTCTGAAAGTGGGCGGGCCATGTGACGACAGTCCTGGCGGCTGGGAGACTTTCCGGACCCCGCGAGCCGGCCCCATACCGTGCGTTCTGTTGGCTTCTCCACTTTGGCGGCTTTCCCTGTTGCCCAGCCACCCAATCAAGCGAGGATTTTTTTTTTTTGTTTTTTTTTTTTTTTTAAGTCTTCGACGCTATCGGCACCCGGAAGCGGAAGGAGGCATCGTGCGGTCGGTACTTCCGGGTCACAGAGAGTGCGGGATTCCGGGCCGAGCGCGGGTGGCGGAGCTGGGACCTCGCGTGATTCTCGGAGCCCGACGGGAAGCGGCGTCCGGGGCTATGGCTGTGACTCTGGACAAAGACGCGTACTACCGGCGAGTTAAGAGACTGTACAGTAACTGGCGGGTAAGGAGCTCGGCGTCCCCGGGAGCCCCACATCCCATAATAGCCTGCTTCCCGGCGCCCTTTTCCCCTCGGCCAGGAATCTCCGGCTCCGCCGCGCTCCTGCCCGCCCCGGCAGCGTCCCGCTCGCCTCGCCTCGCCGCGCCTGCGGGGTCCGCCCGCGCCTGGCCCGCCCCGCAGCCACACTGGCCCGCCCAGGTCCCGCCAGAATTACCGTCTGCGGGAAGGAGAGGCGCGAAAGATGTGCCTGGGGCTCTTGGCGCTCTCCGCTTGTGGGCCTCTGCTGGAGTTGAGAATTGGTGCTCCCGCGCTCCTCTGCTTCAAGTTAGGCCCTGCCCGTGGGTCGTAGACCCAGCGCTGGAAATCTGCGGGCTCTCATTATAAGCCTAAAATTGATGGGATGCCTCAAACCTGGATGCCTATGTCGGCAGCATATCCGAGGCACGTGTTCAGGATAGGGCTGTGGAAGTTCCAGGGCTTCATCAAAGATTGGGCAGTTTTCCTGTTTTATAATCGCTCGTAATTAGAAACTTTGTTATTTTTTTTCTTTGCTAGTAACTTGTTAACTTAGATGTTTGATTGCCTGTTGTGATACCATATGATACAACATAGGTCTGGGCTCTGAACCTTACCAGTGAGGGAAAATACAACCGATAAAAAGAAACATGAAAATGCCCTGATAAAATATCAACGCTGGTTTCGGCTTTGTCAACTATTCTACTAATTGATCCTTTGCAGTCTGAGCTCATGCCTACAATCTCAGGATTTTAGAGGCCAAGACAGTTTCAGACCAGCCGGAGCTTCATAGTGAGACTCTTATCAGTCAGCTAGTCCATAAGTTGATCATCTACTGAAGTTGGTTGTTACCTGCCTCTCATCTGAAAATGCTTTTGTATCTTTTAAGTAAGATACATTACATACTGAAAATAAAATAGATTCTCTGTCACTTTACTAAAAGGCATATTAGATAAATGGTCTCTTTAATTAAAAGGTTTTTGGTACTGAGGATTGGTCCTGCCATCTCACACAAAAACCATTCAGCTATATCCAGAAAATATTTTCTCTAGTATTTTATAATGGTCTCTGCTTCCTGGTATGCTATGCTGATAATCAGAAGCCCTTGTTTCCACCATCAACCCTGAGATAATATACTTTTTAAGTTCTTTTTTATGCTGATGGGTGTTTTGTCTTCGTATATGTTTGTGTACCCCGTGCATGCATTGTCAAAAAAGGCCGGAAAGGAGCACTGTATACCGTGGAACTGAAGTTACAGAAGATTATTCAATGCTTCCTGGGTCCATGTGAACCAGTGCTCTTAACCACTGAGCCCTTGAAGAAAAAGCAAAACAAAAAACTATTCATGTTTTCTATAGTCCCAGATTTCATCAGTGTCCCAAGTTTCATTTTAAGGCTGTTATAAATAATATATTTCTTAATTAAAATTTTTATAACATGTCTTATAAGGCTTCATCTGAAAGTCATCCTTTGTAGTGCTGTCTTGAGGTTTTGTTATAGGAAGTGCTCCCACCTCAAGCATAGTGCATGAGTATTCAAATGGTGAATTATTTATGATTTATGCATATGATGTGCTATAAGTCATCAGAATATCTACAACAATGTCAGTGATGTGATTATGGTTATTGTCTACAGAGTAATTTTTTTTTAAATAATATTCAGGGTAGATTTGATTCTCTTTTTCCTCTCAAATATTTTCAGTCTGAAGTCAGTTGAATCTACAGCTGAGCTCATGGACATAGAAGGCTGATTCTGATGTCATTTTTAAGATCAGAAAATAGACTTTGCCACAGTTTAGGGGTATAGTTCAATGGCAGAAAATGCTTACCTAATGTGTGGGGTCCTAGGTTGGACCCTCAACACCATGAAGTTTTCTTAAAAAGAAAGAAATCAAACAGGAGACCTTCATAATGCTTAGACCTTACTACTATTTTGTCATTAAAAAAAAAAAGTGTATGGGTATGTATGTCACTGCTTACAGGCAGAGATCAGGATAACTATAGAATTGTTTCTCTTTACCTTTATTTGGGTTTAAGGGATCAAACTCAGTTTGCCAGCCTTGCAAAGCAAATACCTTTATCTACTGAGCAGTCTAACCAGCTCATTTTTCACAATTAAGACAATTGAATGTAGTTCACTCTTGTTCTATTTTCAACTGTAGAGCTGCTATGGTTAGAATATGTTTGCAATACCTGTCTTTTTGCTTTAGGAATTCTAGGTGGCAGTGATAGATCATGAAAGTAGGTTACAGGTTTATTCTGTGGCTTCTCTTGTTTATTGGGTACCTGTTTAAAGATTTCAGGTTTATTCACTGTTGTGATTGTTTTTAATCATTAACATGGTTTATGGGGGGGGGGGAACGGCAAAAATCCTTGCTGCATTTCTGGCTGGTTTGAGGAGTAAGTGACACTGTTAAGGCATCTAGTAATATCTGAGGATTATTCTATTAGAACATCCTATGAATGCACCTTGAGTCCCTTATTTGCCTTTTATCTTGAAGAATTATGTGAAGTTTCAGAATTGTAGCTGTTTTCAAAAGAAATTCTGATTCAGTTAATTTGCTCATGTAGTTATTTGCTGTGATCCCAAAAAGAAAGTCCTCTGCAGTGAGACTGGGTCCATCCACCATCATACCAGATCTTCTGTGTTGCTTTATGGCTTTTGCTGAGATTTCATTATGGCTGTTTTTTCTTTTTCTGAATTTTCTCTGAGAGTTGTCAGCTATTTTCATGGTTTGAGAAGAGTTCTTTGGGTGGAGGGAAGGATGTAGAGAGTTCCTGTATTATTTGCAAGCACTGAGTTACTTTGATTTATCTCCATTTTATTTTTCCTATTTGTTTTCTGCAGGATAAGAAAACCGTAAACCAGTCAAAGGTGGTGGCATAGACCTTAAATCCCAGCACTCAGGAGGAAGATGGGCAGGTCTCTGTGAGTTCAAGGCCAGCCAGAGCTGTTACACAGAAAAACCCGGGGTGCAGCACTCAGAGATCCATGTGCCTCCTCCTCCCAGAGTGCTGGGATTAAAGCACCACTCCTGACACCAACAGGTTTCTTACCAGTCTTTCATTCTTGAACTCTCAAATTTTACCTTTTTTTAAGCCTTGTTCCCTTTTCATGCTGTTTCTTCAGCACGGATTACTCTTTGGGCCTGTTGAATTGTAGGATGTTACAGTGTTGGGTTACCTCTATTCTTTCTTTAGTTTTTGTATTTATGGGAGATTTGCATATGTGTGTGTCTGTCATGCATGTGCCTACTGTATGCATGCAGTGACCATGCTGGCCACAAAGAGGCGTCATGTTCTGGAACTGAAGTTGCTTACAGTTGTAAGCTACCATGTGTATGTATTCTAGGAACCAAACTTGGTCCTCTGCAAGAGCAACAAGTGCTCTTTTTGTTGGAAGGGTAAGAGCTGATGATTTCATTGCCTTCATAACAAGATCAGCTTAGAACTGGATTTCTTGGCCTGATTTATCTCCTCCCAATTCAAAATACTTGCATCTCTTAATAGCCAGCGTTCCCTTAGATCTGCACTCTCAGATCTCAGCACAATCTTTGTAGCTTTAGCCTCTTTATGGAAAATAAGCTTAGTCTGCCCACCATCGCCACTCCATTCCCTGTCTTCATGTCACTTTCCCTGGGCATACAGAGAACCCTTGCCCTTCTTGTCCTTGTCACTTTGTAGGACAGCTGCTTCCTACATTTCTTGCAGAGTCTAGCAGATCTTAGGAATGTTCATCATGTTTTTGTGAGTGGTGTTGGCAGAGAAAGTACAACCAATAAGCTACCTCTCTAGCCCTCTGATCCCTGGCTTTGGGTTTTGTTTTGAGAACTTTTTATCCAAGTTTTTAAAGAAGAGTAGTTATGTAAATTTCTCAGATCTTTTCATATCCTTAAAATGTGCTGTTTTACATATTAGATAACTTTCTACCACTCTTGATAACTTATATTGAGAAAAGGCTCATTTTGGGGCTTATGTTTTCAGAAGTTCTAGTCCATTGTCATTTGGTTCCAATCCTTTTGACATTATGACAAGTGAGTATGCGGCACATGACCAAAGTGGCCTCTCATCTCATAGCACCCTAAAAAGAAGACGGAGCTGGAGAATCAAGGCTACAATATCTCTTTCAAGGGCACCCCTTACCTAACTTCTTCCACTAGATCCACCTCCCAAAGTGTCATGGGAAGGAGATCAAGCCTTTGGCATGGGGATTTGGGGGAAAACATTTTATGATTTAAACTGTAGTATTTAACCTTGTTTTGGATTTTTTTAAAGATTTTATTTTTATTTTATATGTATATGTGAGTGTCCACATATGTATTATGTACTACTTGCATGCGAATACCCACAAAAGAGGGGTAAATCTTTTAAAACTGGAGTATAAATGGTTCTGAGCCATCACATGACTGCTGGGAATTGGACTGTTCTCTGGAAGAGCTACCATTGCTTTTATTTTCTGAGCCATCTCTCCAACTCACTTTGGGTTAATTAAAGAATTCACTGGGCAATAAAATGGCACAGTGGGTAAGAGCATTCACTGAATAAGACTGACAACTTGAATTTGATCCCCAGCTCTCACCATGGAAGGAAAGAACAAACTCTGAAAAATTGTCCTGATCTCTACAAATGTACCATGGCACACATTATATGCACAATATAATTATGGGACCAGTGAGATAGCTTGATGAGGCACTTAGTGTGCAAACCTGGCAGCCTGAGTTCTGTCCCCAGAAGCCACACAGGAGGAGAAGCAACTCCACAAATTGTTTTTTGACCTCCACATGTGCATTGTGGCATGTGTGCCACATATAATATGCAAACAAAATAAAAATACAGAAATTAAAGTTTTAATTGGAGACTGTTACCTGGGCTGCTACTATGGCTTACTCCAAACTATCTTAAATTGGCCATGCTTTGGCACGTTACCAAGATTGAGCCACTCCCTACCAGTCCCAGATAGAGAGCCCTATAGCTAGTCAGGACTAAAGAAAATGATTGAAAGGGCTCAGCTCAAATTGGCAGCTTCAAAAAACCTCACTGTTGAAGAAGCTGCACAGAATGTTTTGGTGACCACTGGAGTGTGAATTTGGTGGTTTTATCTTGGAGAGATCATAGGCAAGCATGACATTGTTGGCAACAGTTATATTATACAAATACTCAAATTGTAAATCAAATATTACTCAGATGTTAAAGACCGGAATATTTTTAGACTGTGAGCAGATCTGTCCAGAGGAAAATAATTTAAGAGATTAAAATTTTCTAGGTTGAACAGGGTGTGATGGGTCACTCTTTTAATTCCAGTATTTCGGAGAGGCAGATTCAGGCAGATCTCCACGAGTTCCAGGCCACCCAGGCCTAGTAATGAACTTACTATTTTTCTTTTAAAAGTTGAAAATAATTTTCTGCTCAGAATTTTGGAGGTATCATTTTGTCTTCAGGCTTGGAGAATATCTGGTATTCTGTTTTAAATTTTATAGTAGTGTGTGTTAGCTGGGTTCCTTTTCCTTTGCATTGATTTGTGGGCCCTTTTCACGTCAAAACTATGTCCAGTGATGTTGAAACTTGAATTCTAGTAAGTTTATGAATTTGAATTAAAAATGGCATTATGTCTTAATTTTACCTTTTATCTGTCTTCTACTTCCAGGAACTGAGTATTAACTTTATTTTTTCATCTTTTTTTTTTTTTTTTTTTTAAGATTTATTTATTTATTATACATACAGTTTTACAGAAGAGGGCGCCAGACCTCATCATAGATGGTTGTGAGCCACCATGTGAGTGCTGGGAATTGAACTCAGGTCCTCTGGAAGAACAGTCAGTGCTCTTAACCTCTGAGCCATCTCTCCAGCCCCTATTTTTTCATCTTTCAATGAGTTACTTTTTACCTGTGTTGTTTGTTTTAACAGCTTTTGCCTTTATTCATAACTCGTGTGTTTACCCTTCTATACTTAAGCAGCTTTGTCAGTTTTGGACTACAATGCAGTGCTATTCAAAGAGTGGTGCTGAAAATCCTACTCAGTCACATTGTAGCTTTTTTATGAGATGCAGCACACTGCTTACATGGTTTTACATGTTTGTGGTGATTTTTTTTTTTTTTTAAAAATCTGGGCCTCAGTGTCAGGAGGTGAGTGGATCTCTGAGTTCAAGGTCAGTCTAGTCTACAAACAGCTAGGACTACACAGAGAAACCCTGTCTCAAAAAACATAAATAAAATCCATATGTGCTGCTAGTCCTGTGAAGTGTAGTGTGTGCAATAATGTTTAATAGAAGACACTTGATAGTTGGTGATAATGTTACTGGTTGTATATTTGTTACACTGTTTTAGCATTAGCATTGTCTTGGTGTCTGGGGTGGGGGCAGGTACTTCTGCAACTCAAAGCCATCCTCTTGCCCCGTTTCCCAGAGTGCTGGAGTTGTATAAGCATGCACTGCCCCTCCCAGCTAGTGTACTTTTTTTGTTCGTTTGTTTTGTTGGGTTTTTTTTGTTTGTTTGTTTGTTTGTTTTTTTGAGACAGGGTTTCTTTGTAGACCAAGCTGGCTTCGGAGATCCACCTGCTTCTGCCTCTGAGACCTGGGGTTAAAGGTGTGTTCTACAACTGCCCAGCAAAGTGTGTATTTATTTTTAAGTGCTCACTGGAGAGTTTAGAAAGACAGCTCAGCACTGGCTGCTATTTCTTAGGACCCAGGTTGGATTCCCAACATCCACATGACTGCAAGTCAAATTTCAGGAGATCTGTTACCCTCTCCTAGCCTTTGTGAGGGCCAGATATTAACATTGTATGCAAACGTAGAAGCAAGCACAACATCTCCAAGCCATGTTTTCCCACTCCCTAATCACACAGGTCTTGGGAAATTGAAACAGGATTAGGAATTCAAAGTCATCTTTAGTTTCATAGGAAAGTTTGAGGCCACCATGAGCTGCATGAGGTCCTGTCTATAAGAGAAGAAAGGGGGAAAGAACCTCACTATAAAACAGTGTGTTTGTGTGCCTTATTTTATTTGTGTGGGTGGTTTGCCTGTGTGTATGTCTGTGTGTCATGTGTATTCCTGGTGCCTGAAGAGACCAGAAAAGAGCATTGCCCACCACACCCCAAACCCATGGAACTGAAGTTATGGACAGTTTGTGATTGTGGATGCTTCGAATTGAACCTTGTCCTCTGGAAAAGCAACCACTACTCCTAATCACTGAGACATCTCTCTAGCACCACCGCACTTCTTTTTGGTTTTCAAAGCAGAGTTTCTCTGTGTAGCCCTGGCTGTCCTGGCACTCACTCTGTAGACCAAGTTGGCCTTGAAATCAGATCTGCCTGCCTGTGCTTCCTGAGTGCTGGAGTTAAAGGTGTGAACCGCTACAGACTGCTTACCACCACACTTCTTAATCTAGCAAGATTAATCTTTGTTCAGTGTCTGGCTTGAACCATCTCTATTCTAACTAGCTTTGGGAGAACATGCTATGATGTTCATAAAACAGTGACATTACCCAGTGCTTGTCTCTCATTGGTTGTATCCCTGCTTCATTTCTTTCTTTTATGGAGTCTTTTAATGAAAGATTTTTCAGCTCTGTCTTGTTTGCTTCCTGTAGGCATACTTGTGTGGTATCTCTCAAGTTTTGGAGATCTAAGAAACCAAAATGAAAGCCAAGCATGTTTGTGCATACCTATAATCCAGCACTTGGGAAGCTGAGGATAGATGGTCACATAGGCTACATAGTGAGTGAGACCTTGTTAACAATTAGGCATTAAGACACTGCAAACTGTGTGAAGGAGACCTCTCATCTGTAAACAGTGGATTGGCTATATTCCATAGAGGACCACCAGATGTCAGTATTTAAGTGTTTTGTTTTTTTCTGGATTCAGTAAGAATGTTCAAAGTTGAGCATTTCTTATTTTGGCTTGTTCTGCTACCTGTTTACAGAAGGCAGAATTTTCATTTATCTTCCTGATAACTTAGAACATCTCTTCTACTGGGTCTAATATCTGAGTTGAGCACTCTTCACTCTTCAGTAGGTAGTTTCTAATGAAAATTAAATTATTTTGCAAAGGGATTAGATCAAGGCTCCTGAGAATTGGAGTTTGTCTGAACCTTATCAGCCCTGCTCTTATCTGTAGACCCCATACCCCCTCTGTGGTACTTATTGTGTCCTGGGAGTCTATGAGATCTCTTACCAATTTCCTCCCAGTGGCATGCTTGTTTATCACATAGTACAGGTATAGCTAAGCTCTGCTTGCTCAGTTACTACCGTTCTTCTGAAAAACTTTGGAACTTTTTGCATTGCTTTTTAAGTGATACTGTGTATCAATATAAGCAGAAAAGGATGTCAGTTATCAAAAATTAAAGTAATGAAAGTGGCATTATTTTAGCAAGTTGTAGCAAGTGTGAGGGACCAGCTCAAGCATATGCATTCTTAATGTAACCAAGATTAGAGAAAACTGGGAAATTTTATAACTTTTTATTTAACTTTTTATATAACTGCACAGGTTTTCTGAACCAGGTACACTGTGCTGGTTATGTATGATGATTAATCTTGCTATCGTTAACATTATCTTTTTTGTTTACACTGAGTTTTAGTTAAGAGCCATTTTAGTCTTTAAGATCAGTAAATGCTAATGTAATGATTCCTGTGAGCTAAACATGATTACAAGCATATTAGCTCTTGTAATTCTCAGAACAACACTTTAGAAGATAAGGACTGTAGGGTTCAGAAAAATTAGTTCAAATTAACTGGGGTTATGGTAAAACCCAACAGTAGTCTGATTTTAGGAGAATTTGTTCAGTATACATACTGTTTTTCTAGATAAAGAATATACACCAGAAACTTAATACCCAATACATGGAATTGCTGAAAGAAATTATTCAGGATGCTGAAATAGAAAGAGCATAAATTTAAAGCCAATTGTAGTTACATAGTGAAAACTTGTTTCAAAGAAAAAAAAATCACAAATACTAATAGCCTATCTGATAAAGCTTGCCAGAGACTCTTAAGTTCTGGTTAAAAATCAGAAGCCTCCCAATAAGTTTTTAATAAAACTTAGTATGTTTGGTTTTATTAGGTTTTAAAAAATATTTTTATTATATTATTGCATTGGTGTTCTGCTTGCATGTCTGTGAGGGTGCCAGATCTTCAAGTTAGAGACAGTTGTGAGCTGCCATGTGGGTGCTGGGAACTGAACCCAGGTCCTCTGGAAGAGCAGTCAGTGCTCCCAGCTGCTGAGCCATCTCTCCAGCCCCAGTTTTATTAGATTTTAATAGTTTATTAGTCATTGGGAAAAATGTAACGTGCCCCCCAAAATGAGAGGAAAATGAAGTCTCAGATACTGTTGGTGGGACTGTAAATTAATGTGACCATTATTCAGAATGTATCAAAGATCTGATTCTGCTATTTTTCCTCAGTATATGTCTAGAGGAAACTAAAGGTGTATATCAAGGAGATGCATGCACTCATGTTTGTTGCAGTACTATATGCAACAGCCAAAATACACAATCAACCTACTTGGCTATCCAGGGATGAAGGCATAAGAAAAATATGGTACATGAGCAAAATAAAATGTTACTCAAGCACAGAGAATAATAAGCTAGGTGTGGCAGCACACACCTGTAACACTCGGTTGCTAGAGACAGGAAGGTGTTAAGTCTGAGTCTAGCTTGAGCTACACAGCATGAATGTATCTTTAAAAGAAAATAGAAAGCTAGATTAAGGTTTTTTACTGCTGTTTGAGAGAAGTTGCTGCTTGGCAGCTCACAACTACCTGTAACTAGCTCCAGGAGATCTAAATGTTGTTTTAAAAGAAAATAATTAAAATTTGCCACAGAATTATTTGATTTAACATTATGGTAAGTGAAATAAGCCATACACAGAAAACATAGTGCATGTCTTCTCATGTGGAAGCCTAAAGGCCCACCTGAATGATAAATAGTGGGCATGCTTGGTTCAAGGTCGAGGGTCGAGGACAAAGGGAGGTGGTGGGTGACAGGCACCAAAACAGAAGGGATGCACTCTGGTGCCCCGCAATGTAGTGCGATGTCACTCACAATACCTGTTCGTATTGTAGGAAAATACTAAAAAGAAGAGGTTGAAAGCTCTATGGAGAAGCCATAATTATTGCCATTCTTTTGTTGGTGTGCAGTTTTCCAAGAGGGGTTAGTAGTCAGAAGACTCCAGCATCTCAAACTACAAAGCTGTATAGTATGGTGTGATACTGGACAAGAATCAGCACAGTTCAGTGAGGAAGAGTCTTTCCTACAACTGAACAAATATATACAGGCAGAGAGTTAAATTGGACTTTCCCAGATATCGCACATAAAGATTTCATAGTGTGTGGTTGGGGGAGGGTAGAAAAATGGCTTCATGATTAAGAGAACTGGCTTCTCTTGCAGAAGACCTGTATTCAGTTCCTAAAACGACATAACAGCTTGCAACTCCCGGTCAGGAGATCTGACACTCTCTTTTCCTGCCTTTTATGGGTACCTGTTCACAGCTGATTCGTGTACTAAATTTATTTAGTCATCAAACAACATCTTTTAAAAAACATTTCAGAGTAAATCACATCTAAATGTAAGAACAAAAATTAAAGAAACTTAAGTTTGAGATTTATTTTTGTATATGGGGCAAGAGTGGTATGCATGTTTGGACAATTTGTGGGCATCTAGCACAAAGGTTATACACATACATACATGCAAGCAAAGTACTTATACACATAGATCTAGAAATAAGATACAAAATTCTTGTAGTTCAGTAACATATTGTACAACACTCTAAATAGGCCTTTCTGCCGAAAAGGTACAGTTACATGATACACATCATTAGCTACCAGGGAAAACCAAATCAACAACAGAAATATACTGGTTTATACTTAGCAAAAAGATAACGACCACAGAGGAGGCTCGGTAAAGGTGCTCACTTTCAAGCCTGACAACCTGAATTTCATCCCCAGGGCCCATGTGCTAGGAGACAACCCTTATATAGTCTAGTAAAGAACTATAAATAATAATAAATAAATAATACAGTTACTGGAAAGCTGTCTAGTGGTTCCTTAGAAAGTTAGAGTTACCACAGGACCAAGCAATTCCTCCTGAAAATTTATTGAAGATAGCTATCTGCAAATGGAACCTTTACACAAATGGCTGTGATAGCATTATTCATACTAGCTCAAAGGTAGAAACAGTATGTAGGATGGCTACATACTGTTAGGTAAAGATCTAAGGTCAGCCCCTGAATCGAGCAGGGGACCACTCCTGACAGTTGTCCTCCTTCCACAGGTGCCCTGTACACTCCAGCTCTCACTGTCACACACGCAATAACTAAACATTTTAAAGCAGGAATTTCCAAAATGTTAAAGCGACTGCTGGTAGTTACATAAAGTATAGCCACATAATGAAATGTGGCTCCGTTCATTAAGTGCTTTCTGTGCAATCATGAGACTTAAGTTCAGACCCTTAGCACCCAGGTGCTCAGATGCCAGTGCATCAGTGTGTGTCTGTATCCCCGTGCTGAGAATGCAGAGTGTAGACAGACACCCCTGGAACTAATGGCCACCTAACCTGGCTGAATCTGTGAGCACCAGGTTAAGAGAGACCATGGTTACACACTTGGGGGGCAGAAGTAGAAGAATAACAGGTTTGAGACCAGCCTAGTATTCAAACTTCCAGGCCAGGCAGAACCTCCTAGTGAGACCAAGACTAAAATAGACTAAGGTTGAGATCAGTTGAGGAAGACCCCTGACACCTCAACCTGTGTCTTCCACATGTGCCTGTACACACAGTGAAACAATACTAATATGAGAACACAGGTGAACCACAAAAGTATGCTGAGTGCAAGAAGTCACACACAAACACTTCATACTAACAATAGTGTAAATCATTAGAAACAGATTAGTAATTCCCAAAAGTTGGAGAGGAAGCAAAGAGAAGTGAAAATGATTGTTACTGTGTAAAACATTTCTTTTGGAGGAGATGATGGTGTTCTGAAATTTGATGGTGGTGATGTTTCTATATCTCAGTATATTAAGATGGTGCTCTACTGAAATTGGGTGGCTTTTATTGTGTGTGAATGTATCTGAAAACTGAATTTTTTAAAAGAGGTAATTTAATAGTTGTGTTTTCATCAAGCAAGTATACATATGAGATTTCCTACTGTTAGGAAAAATTGTACCCTAGGCAGATACTGAGATCTGTATTTCTGTTACCGGTGTGTAAAAAATACAACGTTCTGGGAAGATGTGCTTTTTCTGCAGGCATGAGGATCTGACTTCAAATTCTCAGCATTCACATAAAAAGGTTATCATATACACACATTTTTTTTTTTAACTTTATTTATTTATTTGCCTTGGTGTTTGCCTGGAACTGAAACTACAGACAGTTTTGAGCTGCCATGTGGGTGCTGGGAATTGAACCCGGGTCCTCTGGAAGAGCAGACGGTGCTCTTAACCGCTGAGCCATCTCTCCAGCCCCACACACATGCTTTTAACTTTAGCATTGGGACACAGAGACTGTGGATTGGATTCCAAGAGCTCGAAACCTGACCAGCCTAGTTAAACAGCAAATTTCTCGTTTAGTGAGAGGCCCTGTTTCAAAGCAATAAGATAGAACGATAGAAGACACCTCATACCCTGCTTTTACCTTTAGGAGCACATACACAAAGTCAGTAATTATCCTCTCTTTTCAGAAAGGAGAAGATGAATATGCCAGTATTGATGCCATTGTTGTATCTGTGGGTGTGGATGAAGAAATTGTGTATGCCAAGTCAACTGCCTTGCAGGTAAGAGGTCCTGAATCTAGTGTGAAACTCAGTAGTAAAAGACGTACTTAATATTTGGGAGGCTTTGCACTTGTTCTCCAGCATAGTCAATGAGTCTCCTCACCTGTTTTGAAGTTCTCAATGTTACTAACTTAAAGATCAGAGTAAATGTAGAACGTCTTCTTCATCACATAAATTTCCATTGGCTTTAGCACTGAGTAGAATTTAAGAATTCTATTTGTAGATTAATTGTATTTAATTGCACGTAAGTAACAGTGAGTTAAACAAAGTATTTTTCTTTATACATTTTACAGGAATCCAGGTTTTTTTTTTTTCCAGTTTCGTGTTATTCTGTTTTGCTCATGATATGAAGTAGCTGCTAGAATTTTGGTCATTCTTTATACTATAAGCAGAAATACAGAGAAAGGAAAATTAGCAACCTTTCTGTTTTAAAATGACTTACTTAAAGTACTTATTTCTTATTGGCCAAGGCATAACCGGCCGTACTTAACTGCCAGAAAGGGTCAGAAATAGAGTCTTGCTGTGCATTCTGTCCAGATTTTAAATGCCAAGTCTTTTTTAGAATGAAGAAAGGCTTTGTAATCAGCTGCAGTCTCAAAGAAGATAAGAATGCTCACTTTACAAAGGCATGCCTGTATCTTATGCTGTATATTTCTGTTCTGAGCAGTGACAGGTAGCTCCCCCAGCATAAACTCTTGGGAGCTTAGCATTCATAAGGCCCTAGACACCCTTCGTTGCCAGGGAAAAGTAAATGAAACACAAATTATCCAAATGATTTGATGTTTTTTACAGAAACTTTTTATTTGGGTTTTGTTTTTTTGTTTTTCAAGACATGATTTTTCTATGTAGCCTTGGCTGTCCTGGAACTATATAGACCAGGATGGCCTCAATCTGCCTGCCTCTGCCTCTTAATGATTTGATGTGTTTAACTATGAAATATTTTAAGCATATGAAAGCAGATGGAATCATATGTCTCACACACACATTTACCGTTCAGCAACTATTAACCCTTACCAGGTTGTTTTATTTGTATTCACATCAAAGCAACTCCATCCCAGATTTTATTTTATTTTATTTTTTTTGTAATACAATATTTATAATAGAAACCGATGGAAAACACTACATGCTAACAGACAATATGATACACAAGTAGGGTGGGAACAGACAGGAAAGGGCAGAAGCCACAGGCCTACACCAGGAGCCTTTCAATAGACTGCTGAATGGACTGGATCTGCTGCTTTAGCTGAGAGCCTTCTTTGATGGTGACAGAACAGGCAATGACAGGTCTGGAGACACCACAGGCCCGTCCTAGGGCCTGTTTGGAGCGCACAAATACATAGGGGACATTCTTGTCTTCACACAGCAACGGGAGGTGCAGGATGATCTCCAAGGGCTCAGCATCTGCTGCCATCACAATGAACTCAGAGATGCCCCTGTTGAGGGTTTTGGTGGCCTCATTGGCTCCTTTCTGAAGCTGCTTGTAGTTACATGACTGCTGAACAAGGTCCAGCAGCTACTTGGTGAGGTGGGCATCTGCCAGAGGATAGGCCTTGGGATTCACATCAGCCTCTGTCATGGCTGCGGTGCGCGGGCCTCGCCGAGATTGACAACAGCTCACTTCAGACAGTCTGCAACGCCACTCATCCCAGATTTTAAAGTTAACCCAGGTATCTTATTTTATCCATAAATATGTTTACCTATAATACTTTTGTTCCTGTTGCTTTTTTCATAGACATGGCTCTTTGGTTATGAACTAACTGATACAATCATGGTCTTCTGTGATGACAAAATTATCTTCATGGCCAGCAAAAAAAAAGTGGAGTTTTTGAAACAGATCGCCAATACTAAAGGCAATGAGAATGGTAACGGAGCCCCTGCCATAACACTGCTCATCCGAGAGAAGGTTAGGACCACTGTTGTTAATAAATGTGGGATAAAATGTTAACCATTGAGCACACATGCCTGGAGAATCTTTAAAGTGCAACACTTGAGAGACAGAGATAGGCAGGTCTCTCAGAACAAACAAACAAGAAATGAAAAAGATGTAGCTATAATCACAGAGCTGTGTCTTATTGGGTCGGAAGAAAAGAGCTCTGAACTTTGCTTGACAGCGGTGGAATGAGCTGTGGAGCCTGGTGACCAATACTAACTTGATTGATTGGGTTTTGGGGTATGTTTGTTTTTGAGGTTGCTATTTGTTTCTATTTCAATAACTAATTGGAGCTCATAACCTAAAAATCCCTAAGAAAACTTAGATGTACTCATTTGTCAGAATTTTCTATATTTGAGTTTTTGGTCTTTTTCTGAAGCAAGAGAATAAATAGTCTTGTCAAAATACCCAAAGAAAATGTCAGCATTGGGTATGTGATAATCTGCTCTGAAGAGATGGGTGGGGCTCAGAAAACTCATTCTTTCCATGGTTTAGATTATTATTATCTGCTTGTTGCTAGGTCTAACTCTTTAATTAATATTTTCTTTTCTGTGGCATTGATAGAATGAAAGCAATAAAAGCAGCTTTGACAAAATGATTGAAGCCATTAAAGAAAGCAAGAATGGCAAGAAAATTGGAGTGTTCAGCAAAGACAAGTTCCCTGGAGAGTTCATGAAGAGCTGGAGTGACTGTCTCAACAAGGAGGGCTTTGACAAAGTAAGGGTTCTTCAGAAAGACAGGAGGTGGAGTGGGCTTCCCTCATAGTGGAGGATGTTCATTTGGGAAAGCCATGTTTATTCACATTTCTTTTTCATGTCCTTTGGCTAAGTAATATTTCAACTGAATTGTCATTTAAAAAATAAGGCATTCAGAAGCAGTACGGCCACATTAGATTTAACTCACATTAGATGGGTGAGAAAAATTTATTATCCAAAAACTGTTTGGGGTCATCTTTTCCCTGCCTTCCTGCCTTTCTTTCTTCAACATTTATAATCAATCACCTCTAGAAGGATAAATTTGTGTTTTAAGTAGTAGTAGTAGATTGGCTTAATGGCTCATGGAAAACATATGTGTTCTGAGAGATGTCTTAAGTGTTTATTCAGGTCAGGAAGAGACAGCATTCTGACTAGATGGCATGACTGTGTTTACCAGCTGTGTCTGCATGAGATTCATCACTTTACTATAGGTAGATATCAGTGCTGTTGTGGCATACACCATTGCTGTGAAGGAGGATGGGGAGCTCAGCCTGATGAAGAAAGCAGCCAGCATCACCTCTGAGGTCTTCAACAAATTCTTCAAGGAAAGAGTCATGGAAATAGTAGATGCAGATGAGGTAATGAAAAGAGAGAAGCTCTATTTAGGGTATTGATAAAGAGTCCCTGCTCAGTTTTTGGCACATTTTCAGTTTTTGTTTTGTTTTCTATTTCTTTTGAAGTTGATAGCTGTACTATTTCTCCTCCAAAATAAGTGAACATGTACTGTGGTTTATTGAAGTTGTTATTTTACTGGAGAAAACTATAAATTCCTTGTAAACTCCACAGTTCTTTTTTATATTAATATAACATCTGGTATGTACACCACATAGTATGTCAACATGCATGTGCTAGGCCTTCAGATGACACATTAAGCATCATGCACTTCTGTGTATTACCCTCCAGTGAGTGTTACTGTATTTCTGCATACTCTAGAAAGTTCGGCATAGCAAATTGGCTGAGTCTGTGGAAAAAGCCATTGAAGAGAAAAAATACCTAGCCGGGGCAGACCCCTCTACTGTGGAAATGTGTTACCCTCCTATCATTCAGAGTGGTGGCAACTATAATCTCAAATTCAGTGTGGTGAGGTAAGCATAGAAACTTACTAATATAATGACCTGAACATTTTAACCTGTTTTTTACTTTATAAAAAGTAAAGAGAGACAGAATAATTAATCTCCTTTACTTATCTTACCATGTATGTGTATATTTTATTACTTCTTACATTAGCATTTGATAATAAACATTTTTTTGTCCAAATCATTAAATATGCTAGAAAAGAGGGCTAGCGAGATAGTTTAGTGGTTAAGAACACATGTTACTGTAATCAAGTGTTACAACTCTGGGGGTGAGGGCAGAGAGAGATATCCTGACTGTTCTCAGAGTAAGACTATACCTGTGGGGCTGGAGAGATGGCTCAGCGGTTAAGAGCACCGTCTGCTCTTCCAGAGGACCCGGGTTCGATTCCCAGCACCCACATGGCAGCTAACAACTGTCTGTAGTTCCAGTTCCAGGCAAACACCAAGGCAAATAAATAAATAAAGTTTTTAAAAAAAAAAAAAAAAAAAAAAAAAAAAAAAAAAAAAAAAAAAAAAAAA